>OMNV01009076.1:24314-40341 GCA_900303265.1 Brotula barbata | reverse complement strand
GGGGGGGGGGGGGGGGGAGTGCTGTATCTGTAAACTAGTCCGGGATAATTTGGGGACAAATTCCTCAAAACTTCACAAAATCCCAGCGTGATGAAGTGAAGAGAAACAGAGTCTGAGTCCAACTGAAAGCGTCTTCAGGTGGAGAGTCTGAGAGGCTGCGTTCGGTCTCGTCAGGTAGCCTCACCCATTTCTGCGTGCTGGTAGTTTGGTCTGGATGCAGTACCTCAGTGCTTCCTCAGAGTGCTGACTGAACAGGCTCTATAACTGCATCTGGAACTGCCAAGTACTTGGACTTGACTCTATTTTAGACTTCCCCTGTTCTTGGTCTTGACCTTCTTTCTGATCTTTAGCCCACAGTGGATTTTTTTAGACTCGGTCTCAAAAAACTGCATCTTAAACCTCAGATGAACCAGGACATCCGTGGAATTCGTTCTTAACTGGATCTTGACAATGGTCTCATTGTGTTTTTACACGAAATCATGATTTGTTCTCCTCTCCGTCTTAGGTTACGTTCATACTACAGATGACAAAGATTTTTCCTTGAGCCAGATTTAGGCCACTTCACTGCGTGGTCTGTTGCTCTTCAAGCAACAGGCGTTGATCCATGATGTCACCATTCATTGTCAGTGCCAGTGTCAAGAATAGATGCCAGCAGCAATGGGAGACAGAAGCCTGTGTCCAACAGCAAATTAGCAACCAGGATAAGAAAAATCAGATCTATGCTGAGGATCAGAATTAGATATTTCTCCTTTTACTGCGAATGTAGATAACATTGTCAGATTCCTCAGATAGATTCCATTTATCTTTGGTGCAGCCCCTGGATTTTAGGCCCCAGCATCACACACCAGCTTAAAGAGATCCTTTATGTCTGTGTTGTTTTTCCACAGACGCTGTTTCACTTTTTTTGTTTAGTCCTGTAAATTAAAGTACATC
Organism: Brotula barbata; assembly: GCA_900303265.1. Classification (NCBI taxonomy): domain Eukaryota; kingdom Metazoa; phylum Chordata; class Actinopteri; order Ophidiiformes; family Ophidiidae; genus Brotula; species Brotula barbata. The sequence continues at coordinate 39,408 of OMNV01009076.1, read as the reverse complement.
TGTGTTTTCCTCAGAGGTTTGAGTGTCTTCGCAGGGAAACTCTAAAGTTTATTTTGTTTAGAAATGTAATGCAGCTGCCTGCTGAGGAACAAAAAAAGCGTTCAGCTCATCATCCACCGCCTCATCTGCTCTTCATCTATAAGAAATGATTCATAATGCTGAAAATGTTACATATCTAGGGCTTGTTTATAGAAATTTTTTGGGTAGTATGCATGTTTTTATCGAAAAGGAAAAACAAATTGCAGTTGAATGTTATTTACGCATGCACACAGAAAGCCCTGTTCACTTTGTTGACTGTAAATGAGGACACCTAGTGGTGAGCATGGGTCACTGACAGCAGAAACATCTATAAAGAAAAGCTTTATAATCAGTGGTCAGTACTGATTAAAGGTGTTTTCACAGCAGTGTAGTCCAGGTGAACTTATCTCAGGCATCTCCTCCCTCTCACTTAAAAATGGATAAGAAGTAAAACTCAGAAACATCAGAAACCATACTTGATAAAAAATGTGAATTACTTAAGTATGAAAAGTATTTTTCGAGTAATAACTATACCTAAGTATTAAAGGTCAAATGTGGTCCTCACAGTGTCATTTATCCCTTTTATCCAAATTATAATCACAGCCAACATTCCACATCTTTAAAGATGAATATGGATCAGATGTTCATTTCCCAGTCACTTCAATGAAGCTTTTCAAACTTGATTTAAAGACGAGCCTGGACTTTGGACTGTCAAGTCTCCAGTGTGGAAATAAAATGAGGAAGTGGGTTTGATCCAGGCTGAATCAAACTGTGGATCACTTTGTTTGTTGTGTGAACAGGATCAAAATTGGCTCTCATGTACCCCCCGGGCATTTCTGACAAATAGGCAGAGTGTTCTCACTTGATGTTTGTTCATTTATTTTAGATATTTAGTTTCACTGATTCAGGACAAAAATAGAACAGATTAAGTTTGAAAATCACCACAGAGAAAAAGCCCACTGTCATTTGTTAACCTGTGTTTGTGTATGTGTGTGTGTGTGTGTCTCAGGATATCTTCACAGCAGAGTGTAAGTTTAAGGAGTCAGTGTTTGAGAACTACTACGTCATCTACTCCTCCACGCTGTACCGGCAGCATGAGTCGGGCCGGGCCTGGTTCCTGGGCCTCAATAAGGACGGAGTCATCATGAAAGGAAACCGAGTGAAGAAAACCAAACCCTGCTCACACTTTGTCCCCAGACCCATCGAAGGTGACACACACACACACACACACACACACACACAGTTAAACAGACATCCTTACCTAGACTGGCCCAGTACAGCTTCAAGTTTGTTTGTGTTTTTGAGTTAGCGTTCTTTAGTCGGAGCCGTTTTTGCAGTGTGACTTTTCTTATCTTTTCATTTCATTTGGCTCGTTTGCTACCTGAAAAATATTCAAACTTTTTTTTTCTCCCAAAATGTATTTCCAGAGTTTCCTTCCTCTTAGGGGCACTTTCACTCAGCCCGCATACATCATGTGTACAACCCTCTGTAGTTATAGCCAGGTGTAAGCCCGGTCCTGTCCTTCATCAGGGCCTGCCCTGATGAGTCTCGATGGTCCCGGTCTGGTGGGGTGTTGATAGTTCACCTCTGACTCAGGCTGAGGGATCAGAGTTCGTCCTGCAGGTTCTTCCTCTCTGTCTGAGGACAAAGTGAAGCTCTAATATCACACAGAGCCTTATAATGGAAACATGAAGCTGCAGCTCTGCTTTCAACTGCTCTCTCTCTCTCTTTCTCTCTCTCTCGCTCACCTTTTCTCCTCACCTTACCTCACCTTCCGCTCCATCCTTCCTTCTTGCTTCCTTCTTTCTTTGACCCTGCATTTCTCTTGTTTCCTTTTCTCCATTTCCTTCTCTTATTCTCTTATTTTCTTTTTCACTGTATTCTCTCCCTCTTTACTCGTCCTCTCCTCCTCTCTCACCCCATCACCCTTCTCCTTTTGCATTCTTCCTCTGCCTTCCTTTTGTACCTTCTTTGCCCCATCTCTCCTCTTCCTTGGTTTTGCCCCATGTCCCTCTTTGTTGTCCCTTTTCCCTGTTTCCACCTCCTTTTCTCCTCCTCTTCCTCCCACCCTCCAGTCTGCATGTACAAGGAGCCATCACTGCACGAGATCGAGGAGAAGTTGCTGAAAGACTCAGAGGAGCTGGAGCTGAACGGAGAGAAGGTGGACGGGGAGCAGGAGCAGCAGCAGCAGCAGCAGGAGGACTCCACAGAGCAGGACGGCTCGTAGCCTGCAGCGCCCCCTGGCAGCCCCCGAGGATGACGAGAAGGAAGAGGAGGAAGAGGAGGAGAACTCCCATTTTAACACTCCCTCTGTTCAACAACCACAACAACAACAACCGCCACGATGACCACGCGACAACGGTGACGTCAGCAAAAATGAAGAAAAAAAGAAGCTAAAAACCGGGAAAATCTTCTTGCTCGTGATGAAATATTTTAAAGAAAAATCTTAACAGGGACAGAGAGGGTGGGGGCGGGGTTTATTTGAAAATCTATCAAATCAGGACGTGAAAGATGATTTACATGTATGTACATTTTATGCAAAAAGCCCTGCTGATGAAATGGCGCCTGGGAAGCTAGCACATCTACTCTTCATCACCATAATCACATCATAATCACTGCAATCATCCTCATCCTCATCGTCGCTGAGATGATGACAACTTTTCCAAACGCTTTCCGAGTCGAGCGAGCGCTGAGAACTCCTGAGCTTTAAGCCATGTAGAAACTTCACTCCTCCGTTCATTTGCAAAAACAAATGCAAACGACTCAGCACTTTTGGCACAGCTTCTTCTTCTTCTTCTTCTGTCTTCTGTCCTATCAGAAAGAAGAGCTTTATCGAGGATGAAGACGTTTTTCTGTCTGTGTTGGTTCCCTTTGTCTTCGGCTAACACACGTTGCTTGTTTGTTTGTTTGTTTTTTTGTTTGGGGTGGGGGCGGGGCGGGTTGTTGGGTTTTTTTGTTGCAGACACTGCCGATAAAAAAGGTTCAGAGTGAAACTGAGTGAATCCTGAAATTCTCCCAAATCCTCCGTGCTGTGTTTCTCCTGGAGGATAACAGGTAATTTCATTTATGTTCATTTATGTCATTGCGTTGCGGTTTGTGAAGTGATTACAGTAGTTGGAAACTCCGCTGGCTTCCAGTTAAGTCCTAAATTCTGATTCGTGACACTTTAAGGACCACACTGGTGTTTTTGCATGTTTTATCTAATTAGTCGTGCAGACTTTATATCGCTGTTGAAGTTTCTCATGCATCAGACTTTAGAAATGATAGCAGAATGAAGCAGAAATATTGAAAATCTTTTTCTCTTAAAGTGGCTTAAAGTTGTCGTACATACAAAGAGGAGATGGGATTAGACACAGAGGTTCGAGTACCCGTCTCTGCTTCTGCTACTGGAGAACATGTGAGGAATTCTCCAGAAAGGTCAGCAATGACCAGTCAAATATTTTTTAAATCCCAGGAGTCAAGGATATCACTACAGGACTCTAAATCAAGTCATACAAAATGGAAATAATGGTAAAGTCAGTAAGAAGTTTGACGTCTGGATGACTGAAAAGTCCGCGATGCTTAAAACGAGTTTGGACTTTCCATGAAAAGTGAGAAATCAACGTGAAAAATTTGGCTGGTGAAACATTGAAACGTGGCTTCTGTCTGCAGAGAGCCGTTCATGATGAAATATCAGGCGCAAACCTAAAAGTCCCGCAGTAAAGTTGAAACTCTGAATAAAAAAAAATGAAAGTGACTATAGTTGAACTTGAAGGATTTTAAGAAAGTGTAAGCTAAAGTTGTGGTAAAACGGCTGTGGAAACCGATGATGAATGATTTTGGAAAGTGGTGATCGGAAATGGAAAGTAAATTTTCATTGAATGAGCCGCGTGCTGCGTTCAGGCTCCATCAGAAATCTGGACGTTGTTTTCTTGAGAGTATGAGAGTCGAGAGTTTTGTTCTGACAAAATATGACATCGTATTAATCGATTGAAGTTTTCCAGAATCTTTGTGGAAGATTTGGTCTGAACTGGACAGAGTGGATGATGCTGAATCGGAGTGAAATGCTAAAAAAGGCCAATTTGACTGCATTTCTTTGTGCGTGGTCCAGGCATGTTGTATAATCTGGTGTACAGTCTGAGAATGTAAAGCGTGTTACACACAAGTACACAGTTACAACACACGAATGCTAGTTTTGGTGCAGGGAACGGTTTTAGCCCTCTGGAGGTGTCATTTTTAAAATGTGTCTTTCATTTACCAGGTGAAAAGCTGCACTGTAAAATAAATTTGGAGATATAAAAGAAAAAAAAATTTTGTTGTATGAAGAATTTTTCAGGATTTCTTTGAAAAAAAAACTTCTTTTTGGGTCTTTGCACAACTTATTTTATTGATTAAAAAAATACAATTCTCAAAACTATGGAACATTGACAATTTTAACAGAATAAATGCAGAAAAAAAAATCTTGATTCTTCCACAGGTGATAATTTGACAGGAATAGTTTTCACTGTAGAATCAAACATTTTCTAGAAAATATCAAACCTTGTGTCCTTTCCTGGCCACTTTTTAACTTGTGCAGCTACTTATTTAATAATTTAATGCAAAACTGAATGAAAAAGTAAAATTGGAAAACCTCCAGAGGGTTAAGAACGCGGTTGTGTTTAGTGAACGACGATTGGTGCAGGGGCGTGTCGCCTTTTTTAATCTGCTACTTATCCTAAATTAAAAAGCAATTTAAATAAAAACACAGATTTCTTTTTCTATATATAATCTGCAATAAAATGTAAAATTTGCACAATAATAATTACAGGTTATTTACTTTTTACTTTCATGTAGTGACTAAAAAATATATCCTTAAAATGTGCCGTTTTTCCAAAGCTATTTGAATATGGATGTTCATATTAATCACTTATTCTATTAAGTACTGACATTCACATCAAAGACTAATTATTTTTACTGTTAATCCTGCAATTAAAATACTGAGGAGAAACAAATTTCAGGCTTCACTTTGGTCTGTGAAGGGTCAGATTACGTAGTTTTAAATTCTTGCACATTCCTTATTCATAATACAAGACATTTAAGGGTGTTCTTAAGTAGATTACTGAGGGATTATTTTCATTATGTAATTCAAAGTATATATTGAAAACTCAGTTCATGTGGGTGTGATGCCATTTACCCTCTCTCTGTTTGGAGATGCTACTGTTTATGGTTGCTGGAGTAAAGGCGGACATACATGGTGCGGGTACAAAATACAGATGTAGAGGCCACGTCTCCGAACAATCACGTTGAAGATTGTCCTCTTTGTCTTTTAGTTCAGAATCTATAAAACTGTGCAGCGACCTCTTGTACCACTTCCGGTTTTTGGCACTTCTTAATTGATCAGCATCAACTGACTTGAAAGTGGCTCAGACAACCGCCACACCTCACTCATGCCAAACTCAAGCCGATTATGGAGTCATTTTAAGTATTGGACCCCTTAAACTGCTCCTGTTGACTCTTAATCCATCTCACATCATGCAAACGTTATTAGCATGAACAAATTTGTCCCGATGAGATCTGGAAATGGGGCTGAATTGGCACCGCGTACGTCCGCCCTAACTCTGACCCTGCAGTGTTAGATTGGGTGTCGGCTGATGGGAAGGACGGTAACCTTCGCCAACACTGCCCTGCTGTGTTTAGACTGAAGCACTGCCTTGAAATCTTGCCGTCTAACTCTGAATTTATCTGCCAACTCAGCCTTTAAACCTCTGCTGTTGGTACGCAAATGAAACAGAGTTGAGCCGTTGTGTTACGTGTACAGTAACTGTTCAAGGTTTATCATACATTGGCTAAAACTGCCTGCATCGCTTGTATTGGAACGTCTGTCTCAGTACACAGTGACATAGCGTTTGCTACGTGGACTACTAAGCTTGCATTAGCGATAGCGATAGCTGGCCCAGCCCATTTGAAACAGCAAGCTAGTACACCAATGTACAGATGCCCTCAATGTACCAAAAATGACAAGATAACCATCGATACAACAAAATTGTAGATTATTCGGAACCATTTATGACAAAAAATGTGGAGAAAGAAAATTTTCCTGATATAACGCACATGTCAAGATGACTTTGTCGCTCGTCCTTCCTCCGATGAGGCCCATTTTTTTGTCTAACCTGTGGCCATGCGTCCTCAGTGAGAATGTTCAGATCTGATTATTTTTGTATTATTTTAACGCGTCGTGACGACGTCGTCAATTAGTCTTTAAAGGAGGGAATAGATACCGGCAGCCTGTGGAAAGATGGCAAAGTACAGCAGCTAATTAGCGTTTGGAGAGACAATCTGAACTTGAAAAAAGTGTATCGTAATAATACAATCTTTGAATTGATAGCTGAGGAAATGGCAAACAGCTACAAGTCCTGGTGAACTGAGACGGATCACTGTGTACTGAGACAGATCCTGATTGATTGTTTGTTGACTCAAACTGGAGGTGATGAAAATTATTATTCTTTTTTTGTATAACAGAGCTGAGGAGCTGCAATGCCCTGTTCAACCTTTATGCTTTATTAGTTTTACTATTAACAGATTTATTCTTCTTCTATGTTACCAAACAGGTTTCCCAAAAATCATTTTTAGTCCAGGTGAATTGGACACGGATCTTTAATCCAATCAGAGACGAAGCCAATATTAACATCAAAACAGTAATTATAACAAACTTTAATGACAAACATACATGAAACCATTTTAGGAGGACACCTAAAGCTACAGTTAAAATCCCAAATGAATATTCCAGATGTTTGTCGTTGTCAGAGTTGTCATAGTTTGACTGTGGTGGTTGGATATTAAACTGATCCAAAGATGATCTTTGGGAAACCCAGTCTGCTCCCATCAGCTGGCTTCATCGCTCAAACAGGAAGAGGGTTATTTTCAAAATAAAACACCAGAAACCTTATGATATGATAATATTTTTATAGCCAGCTTACTCAGTGACTTTTTATTTGTTGTATTTTCCGAGTGAAATCACACCAAAGTGAAGTGGTTAATGATTAATTTATGCATGTTGAGCTGAATGCATGCTGCTTATTCTTCGCTGCTGCCATTGTTTGACACAAGAAGGTAGAGTCAAATGTGTGTGTGTGTGGTGGAGGGGGAGGGCATAAAGTTTGTCTCTGTGTTTTTGCGGGGTGTAACTGCAGTCATTTATACAATTTTACTTTTCATGAAATTGATCTTTTATTTGCCACCTAAAAAGCTGCGCTATAAAAAAAATAAAAACAACACATTGGCAAATTAAATTTTCCAGATTATTAACCAAAAAAACAAAAACAAAGAGTGGAATGAAAAGTAAAATTGCAAAAATGACCTTAAACTGCACAGTGAGTGAAATATGACTAGATAATGTATGGATGATGGAGTGCAGGGAAGTGCAAGAACCAATTATAATCCACACCGTAATGCCTCGGAGATGGTTTTCACCAGCACAGGGATGAATAGAATACACGCCAGTAGAAATGTACGTCACGCGTGTCTGTTGTGAAACGTCCGCCATGGCGAGTGTGCTCCCCTGTTTGTATGTTACTGTAACAGAAAACCAAATGACTCAACACGAATGTTCTTAAACTGCAGAGTCCTCGTAATGCCAGCTGTCAGGGACGTAGAACCAGAGCACACAGAATGGAAACACCCTTTAAATTCTGTTTAATCTCCTGGAGTCCAAAGTCACAAACCCTTTACGCAAATACACAGCAAGTGGACAAAACATGCCAAAAAAAACAGGTTGGATTCTGACACTTTTTAACCCTTTGATGAAGTGGTGATTCCATTTTGATGCAGCCTGTTCAGGGTTATTTACATGATTTTGGATACATTTAATGATTGGTAAAAAAAAAAATCAATTACAGTAAATATTGAACTTTAAAAAGCTATGGAATTTTTAATTCTCCTTAAAATCATCTTTACTTTCGATGTATTGGTTGTAATTTTACACTGATTTACCCAGAAGGCATCCTGATGTATTTGGATTAATTATGAATTTTGTTAAAGCAGAATTTTATTGCTGTGTGCAAAAACATTTGAGCTACAAAAAAGACAAACGTATACAGTTTTAGATATTTCATTATATCGCTTGTCTTTGTGATGAAGTGACAATGAAATGAAAAGGACAAAGGACTTTAGACTCCAGAGGGTGAAGTCTATTGATGCTGCCTTCAGGTCACATGACCATGTGGGACAGGCTCCTATCATGTTGCATATTTTTCTTGTGCATGGCTCTAATTCTCAAGATTCTAAGTCATAATTAGCAGCTGAATATTCATGCAAATGTCATATAAATGTATCACGTCAAAGATTAAGCACCAGAAATTGAATCTGAAAAAAAAAAAATCCTCGAAGAAAGAAATCTTCCACCAGTAGGAAATGAGGGAATGTTTCCTGTGAAATTGTGCTTACAGTAAATCCACTGATCCTTGAATGCAGCATTAATATGTTGGGTTTTGCTGGAATTACAAATCATGGAATATTTCCACTATTAAAATGTGCGTGGAAACAGCAGGTCGACCTCGGAGCCATAAAGCCATCAGCTGTGACCATACCTCTGCTACTGAAATCACACAATTAAGCATTAGCAAAAATATCAAGAAATGAAATGCATTTATTAAACTACTTTCATAAGATCATAAGTCAAAATGTTTCATTCTGTCCAGTAAATGAATTTTCGTACAGTACAGTTCAGCTTTTAGGTGGCAAATAAAAGACAAATTCAATGAAAAATGAAATGATAAAAATGACTTCAGGCTCCATTGGTGTAAAGTAAAAAAAAATAACAATAAACTCCTGTGTGCTTCCTGTCAGAGTCGACCGGCTGTTTTGTTTTTTAAGGATGTGACTTTTCGTTTAATGTTTAAATAAAAAGAAAAAAGAGACCTGGCCTGTTGGGGGCGCCGTCGCCCTCGCATGGGGAAGCAGCACTGACGACGTGCACCTGTGCGCTTGATGATGTCATTATCCAGGGACAGAGGTGAAGACAGACGATCACCGTGGTAGAAAAAAGTATTTTTGTTTGCTGATGTTTGCAACTTTTTTCACTCATCTTCATATAAACGTATAAACATCATATATTAGAAACTAACCATTGCAACTACACAGCAGGTTGAAAAGGTTACTGAAAAATAAACAAAAAAAGATTATAGAACGATGATTAAAGTTTGGTGTCTGTCTGTGTCTGAGTGTTGAATTGGAACTTACTCGTGCGTGGCTCAGAGCACGAGTGATTGACAGTCAATTTGACTTTGCTTAGCATGTGAACGTTAAGTCCAAAGTACATCTAAGGGCTGATGGGAATTTTGTCATTAATTCATCATCATTCACTAACTGTTACATAAGTGCACATTTCGGCCTGTAGTCAAACAAGCAGAGTATTACATGGCTGTAAAAGAAGTCAGTATCATTATCACGTCATCGGAACTCCGTGAAAGCCAGAACCTGTTTGATTTTAGATAAGAAAAATAAATATGATGTCCAGAAAGTCCGATAAACATAAAAAACACCAAACTGTCACTAAGACTGTTTGAGAACTGTACAGCTGCTGTGTTTTGGGTGTCTCTCTCTCTCTCTCTCACTCTGTTTTGGTCTCCCACACACACACACACACACACACACAGATGATCAGTAAAACCAAAACACACACACACACAGTAATATATCAGCTGACATTTACAGCTGTTTTTGGTTTTGTAGTGCATTTGTATTTTCCCTCTTGTATCTTTGAGTGTCGTCATATGATAAAACTGTAACTTCCACCCAGGGCAAAGCCTTTCCTCGCACGAAAACAGATGAGTGTGTCAAACCCACACACACACACATTATCATATTGCAATGACTCAGAGCTCTACGACACTGGAATCAAATCTGTTAATGATCCTGAAGGCAGCACCGCAAAGTCAGCACTGAGGGAAGTGAAAGTGCCACACACCACAAACACTGCTGCCTCACAGAACGTGTGTGTCTTGAACAGTAAGATCCTTAGACTGGCGCTACAGGAACAGTCATGAGTGGGGTCATCCGGCATTCAGTGTCTTACAAACAGGAACTCGTAGGAAGTGTCAAGGCACTTTGTTCTCTCAGTGTGATTTGTGGTTTCATGCGAAGCTGAAACAGTCCTGAAAACTTACAAAATCCTGTCCAGAAATTCCTTGATGAGGTCACAGTTTAGTAAACAACAAAAGCTACGTCGAGGGGTTTTCTCAACATTTGAGGCCTGATATTTACGAGAGATTCAAGACACGCGACTGCCTTCTCCATTATTGCTGTATGGACTGGAACACGTTGGACCACATTTTAACCACCTCAACTTCTTCTATTTTAAATTCTGATCAAATTCCCACGGTTTCCAAAGATAGATAGACAGGCAGACAGACAGACAGATAGATAGATAGACAGACAGATGGACAGACGGACGGACGGACAAACAGACAGACAGACAACTTGTCTAGAAATTGACATTTTTAATATCACATGGTGTAATCAGTTATCAATGGTTTACCAATGTGGAAAAGTCCATTAAGATAACATAAGGTAAACATTATTGATCCCACACTGGGGAAGTTCACATGTTGCAGCATCTCAAGAGGTTCAGACAAGAGAGGATCAACAGAGTAAGAAAAGTACTAAACAGAATAGAATATAAAGAATGAAAAATATAAAATGTGAGTTAACAAACTGTAGACACAGCCTGCACACCCCTTTCACGTATATGGACATATGGAGATACTGTCTATGGATAGTTGTGCAGAATAATTGCAAACAAGTTGTAAATGCACACATGGTGTGTAGAATTATACTAAGAGAAAATAGCAACTAGATAAATGAGAGTGAAGAGATCTGGACTGCATATAAAGCACCAGAAATATATAATATAAGATAACATAATGTTTATATATACAGTATATATAATATGTGTACATACCTATAAATGTATTATAGCTGATAGTAGAAGACACCATAAATTTGGAGAAAAAAAAAACACGGGACGCCTGTAAGTCCACTCCACTACATACTTAATTAGTTAGTTGAGTTTAAGGCGTTAATGCATGTACGGGTGGACAATATATCAAAACAAAATATTTTTCAGGTCTATCTGCTATGACAGAAAGATACCACTAGAGGGAGACGTTCGACCAGAAATTCCGTCCTACGTATCTCTCAGTCCATCATTTTCAATAGTAGCAGCAGTAGTAGTCACATGTCATACTACTGCTTCTGTTATTTGTATGGGTCGTAATGGTAGTATTGGCAGTTCCTGTACAGTATTATTATTATTATTATTATAGCTATATTAGCAAAATTAGTACAGCCATACCCAATGTTGCGGAAAAACTACCCGGTCTTGTAGTACTATGAGTGTACTACCCAGTACTGTTTGACTTTAGTTGTGTGCAGTAGACGTCAGCTTTGTTTTTCTGGAAAAAAAAAAAAAAAACAGCATGTCGCAACTCCCTCAGCGCGCGTGTCTTTGTGTGTGTGTAAGAGGAGGAGGAGCGTTAACCGGAATGCAAAAGAATTTGTGCTTCCGACAGTTACACACGCGTGTCTGCTGCGTTCGGCGCTGTGCAGTTTGGGCAAATTTTTAGCGCTCGCTGAACTTCCTTTGGTTGCCGCCTGTCTGGTGTCACGCGCTGTCAGAGCCCCGGGACGGGAACCGAGCCGGAGCCGTCTGTTGCGCGTCATAAAATCACAGAGGGACCACGCGAATGAAGGAGATCATTCGGAACGTTGGCCCCGCTTTAAATTCACCAACTTACGGCGTTAATTCATTCATCCACGACACGCGTGGTTGGATGGTTTCCGAGAGTTTGCGCCGGTACGGCCCGCCATCGTTACCCCGGAGATTTAACGTCCTGAAGCGGAGCCGTTAATCACCGGCGCCGCGCTCTTCCCGGTGTGCTGCGTGCTCCGGTCTGAGTCAGCAACGGGACTCTGTCAGCCTGTCAACAGACACACACACACACACACACAAATACGGTGAAGTGCCCGGGGTAGACCTGCCCCGCCCCCCTCCTGCCGAGGAATCCACCAAGCTCTGCTCCGCCCGGACAGACGAACACGAACGAACACGCCGCGCTGATCTGCTGAGAATGTAAGTGGCGCTGCTGTGTTTGACTTTATTCATTCATAATTTCTGTAACGGAGTCGGTAACTTTGCCATGTTTGTTCTGGAGTTGTTGTGGTTTTGCCGTAACTGAATATGTTTATTTTGTGTGACGCCGTGTAATAATTTGTGGCTAAAAACAACCGGAGGACAGAGCCGCTGTTTGCCGTTCGCCCCCACCGAGGCCCGCTGACCGAATATCATTAATTAAGCTCATAATTAATCATTTTTAGCAACTGTGTTGGAACGGCAGCTATCCGAGGAGTCAAAGGATGAAGATGTAGGATCGTCTGGATGCGTTTTTTACTTCGGCTGATATGAACGCCACTTGCCTTCGCACATTTTAACACAATTCCGCACTTTTATACTTGCTTTCTTGTTTGTATTCTCCTTTTCTAACGCAATGCGCACGGTCACAAAGATGATATTCCGTTAAGAAGTATAGCTTTTGCTGTATCAGCAATTCGGCATGAATTCATTAGAGCAGAGGTTTTGGAAAATATCTTTACCGTTTAACCTACAAAAAATCCGGGGATATTTGGGACCAGAAAATTAATTAAATAAAAAAAATCATGAATGGAAAGAAAATATTAACCTTGTCAAACCACAATCTTTTTATAAGCCTACATTTTTATGTGAATTGCAATTATAGCAACACGTTTACGTGAATTATTTAGTCATAGACTCAGACACAGGACCCACTGTAAGTTAACATTTATAGCACTCATGAGCTTTAATCGAATGAAGTAAAAATTAAATGTGGGAAACTGAAATAGTTATGAAATATGAGATACATATTCACCACATAGTTCAGGTCCTCACCATTTTATAATAAATAAAGCAAAATATTAATCTGTAAAGGTATAATTTAGGATGCATTTTAACTACTTGCATCATCATACATGGTTTGCGATGCAATACTGGGACATTATTGGTTCATTTATCATAATCACATCGTATCGCTCATAAGATATGATTCACTGAATTGAAATTGATACAGTAACTATTTAGCCAAACGTTCAATCTGTGCAAAATAAATACCTGGATAGGATTCACATCCCCTGCACTTACAATTTATTTCAATTTATTTCCTGTGAAGCATGACTCCAGCAAAGGGCACTTGTCCCGGACAAGAAAAAGTACAGTATTCAATTGGTCAGAATTTAAAGCAGGGTTTCTTCTCTTGGAAATACTTCTGAAAACATAGGTTACATTTATATAATATACACTATTAGTAGACCAAGTTAACCAAAATCTGAGTAACAGCAATGTAAGGTTACACCTCTGTTAATCTCCAAGTGTGGTGAAACAAGAGTGGAGAGAAACTCAGCGTGAGCATAAATGACATCAAAACGCACTAGGAAGTTTCACACTGCGCTGAAATGAAACAAGTGCACATAAATGAGATGATAAATATGTTACATATATGATGTGAAATATATGGTAGATAGATAAATATGTATTAACATAGTCTTCACTGCGTTTCTCTCCTCATTGTGGGCGGGGCTGCCGCTCCACACACACACGGAGCTCAAGAGAGCAGAGGAGAGACAATGAATCTGGTGAAGCACTCAAGTTGATGACAACTATACTTGTTAGTGTGAGTGCAATAAAGTTTTGAGAGCAAAATACCACCACACGTAATTTAATCCAAGATGTGAGTCTTTTTCCAAAAATGAGTCTTATATTCGAGACAAGCACAACTTGGACATACTGTATATTTCTCCTCATACAGAATAATTTTGAACAAGTCGATTCTTTGCATCGCAAACAATTTTAGATCGATACAAGTCACATCTGAAGGATGAGTTTCTGTTTCCGTATCGATGTAGTTGGATCGTTTAATTTAAATCGATAAATCAACAGAAGATGGATTGTTGCTCCCGTATTAATCTGTATGTATTAAGATATACCGGACATGGTTACTAAGAAAGAGAGCAAACTAAATGAATCACAAGTAGACATACTGTCTCTCTGAGTCATATGGAGGCACTTATTGAATAAATCTCATAATCAGATTATTGTAAATCAGAGTTTTGCAATGCTGCAGCTCAGCAACGGTACAGACCGTTAATCATCCTCATCATCCTCATCACATAGGAGCTACATCTGATAGGACATTATTACACCTCTTATCATCACCGGGTTTAGTTTCATTAATACTGAATATTAAAATATTTAGCATGAATTTCACATGATGGGGAGTTCCACCACGAGCTATTTATAACCAGTATCTTCATCAATATGACTCTATGTTTCCAATACGTAATAATTTGTGATAAGACCTTAGATACACACTCACACACACAGACACACACACACCATCTTAAAGGAACAGTCCATAAGAAATTGGTTCTGTTTCTGACTCTGGCACACACATTTTACAGGTATATGTGATCACATGGAAATATTCTAGATTCCATGTATTTATACACATTTCCCCAGGTCTGACACATTTGGGATATTTGTTAGAAAATTAAGACCATCTTTGCATTTACGTGAAGTTTAACTACACTAACTGAATTTATAGCGTTAGAAGCACTTGTGGGCCTGTGTTTTGACAGGAAATTGCTTAAAAAATTTCATGTTGCCATACTCCCTCATCTTAAAGGATTTGTTCATGAAACATCATTCTGAAACTGCCCCTTTAAGCTGATCCTCTTCCTGTTTATTATGCCTGTTGGGGTAAATGGCTCCTTTGGCCTCGGCTTGAACTGAAATGTCGCAAGTCAGAAAGTCAGAGAAATGGTATGAGAGAATTTGTTCACTCTTTAAAAGGAGGCAGCCACAAAGAACAACCAAAACAGCTACCCACAATCCCTTGGAGCAGTGATAAGTTGTACTCATTTACACAACATGTACGGTATACACAGGTAGTAAACATGAAAAACACACAGTACAGAGGTCAGTGGTGGTGGTTTTATTGTGTTTCTCTCTCTCTCTCTCTCTCTCTCTCTCTCTCTCTCTCTCCTACTTTCC
>OMNV01009076.1:0-24294 GCA_900303265.1 Brotula barbata | reverse complement strand
CGTCCTGTCTCATTAACCCTTTTCTCTCCATCTGATTCTGTCTCCATGTCTCTCTCTCTCCCTCTCTCTCTCTCTCTCTCTCTCTCTCTGCAGCAGTGCTAAATCAGGGGAACTTGAATTATTAGGGGTGTAATGGGAGCTGAAATGGGATGGATAATAATGACCTTCACCTCTCTTCACGTCTCTCACACGCTCTGCTTTTCTCTGTACCCTCTCTCCTCTCCAGCCGCTTTTCCATTTTCAAAAATAAAATTTAATAATTGGCATATTTAAAATGACCATTCTGTCGTGGTTAAGCTGCTCAGTAGCACATGAATGCATCAGTCAATATGTGATTTCTGCCTGTGACTCACTTACACACACACAGTAATGGTCTCTCACTCTCTACAGGGAGTCGTTCATCACCATCCTCGGTTTTCTCTCTGTTGTGTTGGGTGCAGCCGGTCCAGCTGTCAGTCAGTCCACCGAGCAGTCAGGTTGGTGCTTGTTATGGAACACAGCCTGTCACACCAGTTAACTCATAATAAAAACACTTCATGCACCACTGGTCACTCAATCCACACATTTACATTCCTGCTATGTGGAAAAACAAAGAAAGGAAGAGGCTCACATGGCAAATTGTTGACTTTTAATATTGAAGGTATGACAAGATTGATGGGATTCTTTCCATTTTTGCTTTCCAGTACATATACCATGAGATATGCAGTTGTAAGCAAGTCTGTCTATGAACAATTTGTACATTCTTAAATATGCAGCCAAAATATACTGACGAGGGCTGACCAAAGTCTCTATACACTATACTATATATGTATGCTATGTGTCTATACTATATATCTATGCTATGTGTATATACAATCTATATTTTGTGTCTATACTATCTATCTATACTATGTATACATACTATCTATCTATACTATGTGGCTTTAAAAGTCATAATAACCCATTACAGCCCATTACAGGATACACACGATCAAACATTTGGAAAGGAGATCAGATTAAATCATTTTAATATGCAATATAAATGACAAACCCATAACTATTAGATAAGACAACATAAGCTCTAATTTGAACTTAACCAAAGCTTCAAACTTATAAAAAAAAAGTCAATATAGCATAACCACCCAAATGATGAAAATAGCTTACATTGTGCTCGATTATGCACAACATAAAGAAGAAAGGAGAAAATAAATGGTCCCTGACATCCATTGCTCCTTTTTAGTATTTGAGTAGAGTCACTCTGCGTGTAAAGAGGGACTTCTGCTCTCTCTGCACTCCCCGGCTTTCAGTTTATTCCATTTTTTTTCAGGTAATTGAATTGTGCACAGACGAGACACAGTTTGAAGACGTTTTTACCAAAATGCATACCATCACTTGAATCAATACAAACACACAGTGTCTTGGTGCTTAGCACTGTTGCCTCACAGCCCAAAGGTCCTGGGTTCGAGTCCCAGCTTGACCCTGGTCCTTTCTGTGTGGAGTTTGCATGTTCTCCCTGTGTCTGTACATTACCCTGCTCTAACTAGAACAGTGAAAAAAATGTTAAGTACCTACTTCCTTGGACCTCTTTTTTTTTTTTTTTTTTTTGCATTTGTGAGAAAATCCCCTGATCGCAGCATTCCCTTTGAAATCAATTTGGTTCAGTGCACATTTTTCCATTATAAGTACATACAAGCGATTGGGCTTTACGAAAAGGCTTATTGGATAAAATACATCAGCTTTTTGCTATAAATTTAATTAATCGTAATAACATTTTTGCCACATAGATGGTGGAGACCTCTTACTATTATTACTTTCATTATAACAGATGGATTGGATGAGTGGACATTGGTGGGTCACATACATCAAACTGCAGTTCTTTATTTTATTTGAAGACACACACACACACACACACACACATACTTGATGTCCGTTAATTTAAACATGCTTTTGATGCATTACACATGAAGTCTTCAGAACTGCATGGAGTTCCTAGATTCTGTCTTTCTGAGAATCATAAGGAACCAATTACACACATATATATATATATATATATATACAGTATATATCTACATATTCTACCCTCTTCATAATACTATAGCTAAAATATTCCCGCAGTAATTTGATAAAGTTTTGTTTATAAAAAGACTTATCCTAGTGTGGTTGATACTGAAGAACTGACTTTATGTTATGCTTCTCCTCTGGGATCAGTGTGTGCTGATTTATTTGTACAGCATTTGGTATCAAATATTCAGCCTCTAAATCCAAATTTCTTATGAAACATCTCTCAGTTTAGAAACTGTTGGTTTATTTTCCATGTTTGTGTACAGTGTGTTACACACGTCAGACAAATGAGATTTCAAATGAGTTTTGAATCGGATTGTTTTAGCGGAGATGTTTAGCAGTAGCAGAGACATCTTATCAGGGTAAAACAAGAGTAGAACATCCCTGCAGACAGATGGGCTTTTATGATGGCTCTCTGTGAGGGAATCAGGTTAAGGGATCTAATGTGGAAGAGCCTCCTGTATTTCTGCACATGTTCATGTTATGAATGGCTTGCATTTCTTTTTTATTTCACAGTTCCTATGTGAAATGGAAAATAAAAAATCCTGGGTCCATCAGGTGCAGCCCTTTAAAAAGCAGGGTTAATTAAAAAGCAGCATGCTCGCCCGTGGGACGGTGAATGGATGGTCTGCAGGGAGGACGGTCATTTGTAACGCTGTCGGAGAGGGAGTGTGGGGGGTGTTGGAGGCTGGACCGTGGGAGGTTGTGAAAAAGAAAGTGGAGGGGGGAGGGGATCAGGATAGTACATGCAGGGATGGGGGGAGCATATATCAGATGGTTAAAGTTGAGGGTATGAAGCCAAATGAAATTAGATCAAACGAAAATTATTCCTGTGGGGAAACTGGAACAGGATGTAATGGGTCAAAACTACACAGAAGATTAGATACCACTTCACCAAGCAAGCCAACTCTACAAGTCAGAATACAAATTAAATGCATGGGAGAGGAGCAGTGGTGGATTTAAAAATGTGATTTCCAGGTCTGGAAATATTTGGGAAATCCACACGTATCATCATCTGCAAACCTGCAGTGATGGTTGTTTTTATTTCCTTTTGCAAGTCTCTCAAAGTTATACTTGAGTAGAAGTACAGATATGTCATTAGCAACATCAGAGCACACACTTACGGTAAGTAAAATTAATATCAACAACAGACGTTTACTCAACAGTCAAAAGTAGTATTTGGATGGTAATTGTACTTAAGTACTGACCATGGCCACTGACAAATCCTTCACGTCACCCAGTGAGGGCACAGCTTTTGATATTTTTTGTATTTTTTAATTTATTTATTTTTTATTGAACTTGTCAAAAACAAACAAAAAAGCAAATCCTTAAGGGCGTTTCAGTGTAAAAACTCTCACTTCTTCAAAAAAAAAGCTCATTATCAGTAAAAACCCGACAGCTCTTTCACAGTAAATGTCACCCTGCTCCTTCACACAGTAAGTGCAGCACTGCTCCGTCACAATAAGAGCCCTCAAGCTCCATCACACTGAAAGCCCTTCAGCAACTTTTTATTATAGTGTTTACATTTGTTACATGTACTTAATGTTACAATATCTGACAAATGTTTTACACATTGGATATTGTCTAGCAGTCTTAGGGATATAAGAATTACAGTGAGGACAAAGGAGGTGTGGATGGATGTTGGATGGAGGATGGAGGTGTGGATGGATGAAGGATGGGGGTGGAGGTGTGGATGGATAAGGATTGATGGATGGAGGTGTGGATGGATGAAGGATGGAGGTGTGGATGCGACTCCAGGTATTAGTGTGGATGGATAGTGAAGGAGGAGTATAGATGATGGAGCAGGTTTTAATAGAAAGACTAATACTCTCGCTGGGAAAACCTGACAGGTCAATCACACACACACGCAGAGAGAGAGAGAGAGAGCAGATGTGGAGTCATTAATCCAGTGTTCAGTGTTGAGGATCCTCAGAAGCAGTGAGGCTGAAATGTAATGTTCCCTTTTTGCTTCCTGTAGCGCGGGGATCTGAAGAGGTTTTGGGATTTGGTCCCTGAAGTGGTGGTTTGTTTAGTGAATTGGTTTTCGACCCACCCTCATCAGCCTGAGGAGGACCACTGATGAGGGTGGGGTGGGGGTGAGATTATGTTTTTTCGTAACCATCAGTGAGAGTGATGGGCGCTGGATATTCTGAAACATTAAAAAGCTCTCCAAATTAGTCTGAAATGGAGAAGTGGAAACTTTTCCTTTGGGTCACGGTGGGTCATCACTATTATGATCACTTATTGAACAGATATCACCTTTCTCCTCTTTCTAATGAGCCCATCCATTGTGAATGAGTTCTTAAGCTCGTGGCTTAGGCTGAGCCCTCTCTCGATTCATTGATTGATCATTTGGTTGTTATATTTCAACCCGTGCTGACATAATAAATCAAACGATCAGTCGGTCTACCACGAAGATGAATGGATGTATTTTGGAAATCATTAGTCATTGAATGTTTTAATTGATTGTGATTTCTCCAGTGTGATGAGTTGCTACTTTACATTTTTGACTGTTGGTTAGACCGAATCAGCACTTTCAGGACATCAGCCTCGGCTCCGTCGTGATGTTGTTATCCATTATTTTTCACAATGATCTAAATGTTTAAGCAGTTGGAACATATGAATTATCAATATGTGGACATTATTTAGAAGCAAACACCATCTTAAAAGTTCCCAAAAAGCTCATAAATTCCCCAAAACTATTGTTTCGTAATCACAGAGGGAATAATGATCACAGTGGTGACTTTGACTTCGAGCACTTGCAGAGTGAAGTCAGCTTTTCAGATTAAAAGCCTTTCGTAATTTAACAGGAATAGCATGAATCACCATTTGGAAACAGTGACTGTAAATGTTTTCGCACTGGTGACTCGACAACAAAGTAGATAGTTGAGCTAAAGTATTTGCTGTTCCTACTATAATTATCACATCCTTGCCATCCAATCATTGGTGAGGGACAAATGCTTTGAATTACACTCTACACAATTATTTTTACACTTTTGGAAATGGGCAGTTTTTTAGTATTAATCTAATCTTCATATAGAAATGCTTTTCACAGAGCTGCTAACGAAATGGAAGTGTGATAAATCCATCCTGTATTACTCCAGTCCTCTTGGCAGCTGTTTTTTTTTGGTTTTGGTTTTTGCCACACTATAGCAACACTCCTGAGGCTGTTGATTATCCAGTCTGGTAGCTGCTGGGTGAAATTCGGTCAGACTGGACTTCTGCTCTCTGCTGGGTCAAACTTTTCACTCTTGAATATGGATGCAGGTAGAAAGTCATAGGTGTATACGGGTTGTGGGATGAAATACTCGCCTAGGATAATCCAGATATATATACATATATAAATGCTTTTCTCAAGCTGCATTGTCACTGAGCAGCAGATATTCGATGGAAATTAAATCGCTCATGTCGTTCTGGACGACTAAGCCTGAAAAGTCATTAGTTGAATATCATAATGTTGCAAAGGTGCGTTTAATATTCAATGTGTTCATCACCAGCTCGGCCATGCTGCTGATCGCTGCTGAGCTCACTGAGCACATGTCCAGTAAAATACTAATAGCTTTTCGCCTGATGATTCACTCATGATTAAATTTACATTTTTTGCCTCACTTATTGTCGGGATCTAAGAATAGCAAAGTTGTGTGTCCATTTTTCAGCCATCAACAAATGTGGTTTCTGGTGTTTTAACGAGGATTAGAGCCTCATGGGGTTGTAGATGTAGCACGAAGCTGCAGAATATGTTGCATTAAAGTACTTTTTTTGTTTTATTTTAGAGCACATGTGTTTTGACTGGGGGGAGTCAAGCCAGGGACCCGTCAGCGTGTTGGAGGGGGAGGTCGGGTGGCTTTCCTGTCCCCTTTTCTCTCATCCCTCCGTCTACAACTACTCATCCACTCAGAGCACAGGACACAACCTCTTCTGGTACCGCCTCCCTCTGGGTCATGACCTGGAACAGCCAATTCAATACAGGTATGGTGAACAGATGATCAGACAGGTAGTGAGGTGAAATTTTAATGATTTTTGATTATTATCCTAAAAAATTATTTGTCTATAAGGAGGCAATCATCATAAAACAACATGAATTGATTATGGTCTCATCCAGAGCCTTTCAGAATAAAATCCCACAAGGAATTTAGTAAGGCCATAATTGGAAATTTCACATTTGTTTGACTCACTGAAGGACTGAGATGTGATTTAGGTACACAGAATGCTTCTCTGTGACCATGTAGATTAAGATCCACATTAGAATAATAGATGTCAAGGCCTCTGAGGCCTTGGTGGTGGGCAGAGCGTGATGAGTGCTTTAGTTTGTTTTGCTTTTTTGTAAGATTGTGCAATCAGCTTTCTCCCACATTATTTTTAGATTAATCATGTATGTTATCTATTCGGATGCAGCTCAATTTCTAGATGCATTGAATGGTTTTGTCCCTTAATAATCAGCGGTGCATCGAGTAATATTTATTTATTTCTTTTTTAATATGATGCGACGTGTTGTTCAGAATGCTTGACAGCTCAACATTATGTTGAATTGAGTCACTTTCAGAGTAACTGAATTATGAAGTGCTTCACCCAATCTTAACGATTTGCTTTCCAAAGTGGATATATTGGTTGATTTGGAACAAAGCAGCTCAATTAGTCTGACTGAGGACATTAGTGTTCATTCTAATGTAATTCTAATTGAATCTTATCTGATTTACGTTCATTCGGTCTAATCTGATTTTCTCCTGCAGCCTGCGGCTCAGCAAAGAGAGAGAGAGGCTGTGGCTGCAGCCAGCCACTGCTGACGACAGCGGACAATACATCTGCATGTTACGGTAAGCACAAAGAGGCGCCATCGAGTGAACGATTCAGTGTTGTTTTTAAGCATCATGTGGTACGTGGAACTTGGCCAGGCAGGCGATCACATCCCAGGTCCCAAATCTCAGTTTAACCAAAGCTCCAGGCTGAGCATCAGCAGAAGAGTGGCTGTCTGAATATGGACAGGTAGTAGATATCCACACGCACATCATGCTCCAACATGTAATATGAAAAGCATCCTATCATTGGCTCCAAACTCATCAGTCAATGCCCATAAATTGTTCCGGGTCTGAAATCTGTGCTGATATTAAACCAGGAACAATTGTGATGTGTCTGTTGACAACGAGCAACACATCCAGACTACAAGCACAATTTGACTGTGCTGGATGTAAACGTTCAAATGTTCCTGTGATCAAATGGATGCTGTGATAAAGACGTAACATATCAAGCTCTAACACTTCTTGGAGTTGATTGTTGATTGCTTTACAACATGACTTCAGTTGCTGAAGGTATTTACCGTGTTCTAATGGAGCCTCAGACTAACAGTGTGAAGCTCTGAAATTGGCTCTTTGGAGCAGCAGTGCACTCTGGGAGTCTCTGTCCTGGAAGTTACGACCATTTCGTCAAGAAATAAAATAACTTCAGCTTTTCATGTCATTGTTTGTGCTATAAAGAACTTCATATCCAGCCAGCCAGCCGGTCTTTTTCCATTCCATCTGTGTCATGGGGTGTATGTTAGATGGCTCCGATAACCTTTTCCCTGACTGCATTCCCAGGCCAGATGGGGACTTATAGTCTCTGTAGCATAGTTGGCCATTTATGTTTACCACCTTGAAAATAAAGACTTCATGTCATCTTAGTGCAGACATTTCAACAAACTCTATCTGCACCTGAGGTTTTTATAGCACTAAATACAGAAGTAACTGTGTGCACACAAACACACACACACACACCTAAGCACAGTTTTTTTTTTTTTATGATCGGTTGCAATCTGTGCTCAGCCTGTGCCAGGAAATGGCACTGCTGTTGTAGTTCGAAGTCACCCCTGAGTCTATCTGTGGTCCTGTCTCATTAAACCCGTCGTCATGCACAGCAGAGTCATTTTATTATTGCGGCATCTGTAGCTTCAACTGCTCAATAACTTTCCACTAAGCAGTCTACCAAGTCACCCATCGTAAAACCAAAAGGAAAACACGACAGCGGCGGAATTTATCCTCCGTGGTTTCCGCCCAAATAATGAAAGGATAACAAACTGAAAGATATCCTTCTGTCAAATAACACCTCTGCATACGACCATCATAGTAATATACCATTTGTATGTGTATACACAAACGTAGTACTGGAATATTTTGAGAAACGCTTGAAGATGGATCAGAAGTTGATCAGCACTTTCTGCCTTGTGTAAACTAGATTGAGTTTCCTGTTTAGTCACCACAGTTTCATCCTCCTTCCTCTTTGGTCATCAACCTATCAGACCTGCGTTCTCAAGACCACACAAACGTAAGAGTGCATGATGAGCTGTGTGATCTCAGGAAGTTGAGAAACAGATCAGGATGAGCTTTTTCTCCGTAGGGAAATAAATAAATAAACGGTAAAGGTATAAAACAAACTATTAAAAACATACTTGGTAGTTTTCTCATTTGATTACAGCAGCACAAACTTTGCTTTTTTAGAGGCTTCAAATAAAAAATGATGGTGTAAATGGTCGTAATGTAATACAGATCCAATTTGATGACTCAAATGGGGTTCAATCGTGTTTAGGACCTTTTAACAGTCTGACATGATGAGATTATCTCTGAGAAGCAGGATTTCTCAGAAACAAATTGTTTTTACAGAAGTTTGTGAAAAGATGGGACCAGCTTGGATCCAGGAATTTAGAAACGATTCTTAAGTAATGCGGGGGACGATGTTTTTCTCTTTTTCTGTCAATTTTGTGGTATATTATTGGAACCAAAAGTTTGTCCAAACTGGTTTGGCCTTTGTAGAGTGATGCCTTCTACTGTCAGGCAGCTGAGTTTCCAGTGTTTTCCGGAATTTTCATTCTTCTTCTGTAACCTCACAGTAACATTACCTGCGTCTGTTTTCCAGCAACAAAACATCCTGCAGTAAGATCGCTATGCGTCTGATGGTGCTGTCACGAGACGAGGTGGCGTCCAGAAATGGCTGTGAGCCCGCGGTAGCCACAGCGCCCAGTCAGGCGATCATCCCTCTGCAAGGGAGCATGAAGCTGGACTGTCCAGACCTGCAGGATGCCACCAAGATGGCTGACGGCAACCTGACTGTCACCTGGTACCATGTGAGATTACACAACTCAACCGGTCCTCCATTCATCCATCCATCAGTCCAACATAAACACTGTGTTTTTACAATGTTGATGTCCTTGTAGACACAATGACTCTCTCTCTCGCTCTGGCTCTCTCTCTGTCTCTCTCTCTCTCTCTCTCTCTCTCAGGATTGTCGTATGTATCCGTTCTGGAACAACGAAAGGCTGAAGAAAGGTCTCAGTCTGCGTGTCATGATCATGTTGGAGTTTTATCAAGGTTTATATTATTGCATAGTTCGGTACCAGAGGAAAGGAAGACTGCTGAACTTCAGCAGGAGCATCAACGTCACTGCTGTCCGTAAGATGTGCACTCATCACGCTGATGTTCACTCAACAACTGCTACCAGCAGCCTTTGCCTCTAAACAGAGTACAACTAAAATACCTTGTTGGTTCTGTTTACATTTTTAGAACCCACCCCTTTGCCCAAAGACCCCATCATTCTTCACCCGACCAAGGACCAGGAGTTCACCATCAAACAAGGTTTGTTATTAATCTACTGTTAGAAATAGTGGTTCAACTGTCAGGTAGTGAACAAGTTAATTAATTAAATTTCCCTTTAGCTCCTTAACTAACAGCTTTTGAGAATAATCTGTCACATTTTTAAATGAATCATACGTCATATGTTAAAAAAATGTGCTCCAAGCACAGTAAAAAGATTAAATGAATGAGCTAAAATTACTTTTCATTCCTGAGAACGACTAATCACATTAATATTGTGTCAAAGTACTTCTTTAGTTTGGAGTTAAAAAATAAAACAAAGGTACTGTATTTGGCTACCGTTTTCCTTCACTGATAACATGCTCTGTGTTGGATGCGCTACATGACTGGGATGTGGGGAGACTCCTTGGTTTGTACAAGGGCTGTCACAAATACTTGATTATTGTCGATTTCCGGAAGATAAAAAGATCCTCTGTAGAAATTTCCCGTCCTCGATACAGTAAGTTGTCAAACGTTCAGGGAGAGCCCGGTCCTCAGCGAGAGTTTACAGGATGGAATCATTGTTGAACAGAACAGAAGAAAACACACAGTGCCACATTTGATACTACACCAATTCAAGCACTGCAGGCCAGCGCCCTAGAAAAGATCCAGAACAGGTGGGATGGAATTACAACTCCTTCGCTCCACTCCTCAACACCCAACATTGCTCTCATTGCTGCGGCTCTGGATTCTGAAAATGAAATTCTCAGCACCGAGAGCTCATTAAATTATACGAAACGAGACGCTCATATATTTTGGGGAAAAGTCCATCCCCTGTGATGGCAGAAATCCAGTGTATCTCAAGGCTGCCACCCCCACTCCTTCAGAGAGCATGTTTTCCGCAACAGGAAATTGCGTGTACGTTTAAATCTTGAGAACGTAGATATGCTTGGTCGCATGGGAACCACAAACTACAATGAACTTCAGAAATGAATGTTAAACTGTTACAACCAGTGTTAAATGATTATTTGACCTCATAAAGGGGACATACCCATCTCATCTTCTTTCTTTTGACAGATTTGAATATTTCTGTGTTTTTTATGGTGCTGTTTTGTTCCAGTGAGTGAACACAGCCAGTACAGTCTTTTGGGGGGGTTTTTCTACTTTTAAGAGATCCTTTCGTGTACTTTTAAAATGATTGTTTGGGCCTTTCTGCTTTATTATGATATGTAGGACAGAGCACAGAGGGGATGGCATGCAAAGGGCACAGGCAGGAACTGAACCCACGCCGTTGCATTTTGTGGTATGAGCTTTAACCTAGCGACCCCCTTTTTTTTTTAAACTTTTTAATGCTACAAATGTTGTAGTTTTTTTGTGTAGTGTAGCCCATTATATCAATACAATGATTGTTGGGAATTTATTGAATTCACAATTTTATTGCAATAAATAAAAGGAGATTATTATTTTCACATAATTTTAAGATAAGATTAAATTAAATTTATTTATTAGGTTTTACAATGCCATTTAATATGGAATACTCAATTATTGATCAAAGGAATCAATGGATTAGTAGATGATCAAAATAATTGACAATGACAGCCCTGGTTTGTACACCCTCTGAGCCTGGAGACGCATTGATCAGTGCTGATGACCGTCAGAGGTGGCTGGTGAAGGACATCCTTGTCAGGTTGATGGAGCGTTACAGCAGAACCTATCACCATGCTAATATGGTATAGATCTTAAACAAAGCACAATCAATTAGGAAAGACAGAAAGGAATGCGTGCTGTTTTGTCTCACACATCCAAATAACTCTGTAACAAAACGTTTCAGCGTGCTTCTATCATTTGGAGGCACACTTGCCTTGATTGACAGTTGTCTCATCCTATCACAGAAGTTGCTGCTCGCTTGTCTCAGTCAGGATTTGAGTGAATTTCTGGACTAAGAAGTTCAAATATCTTGGGTATTGTTGTGCTATCTGCAGTGAGCCTGACTATTCACAGCTACCACCAGGAATACAAAAACTTTGATATTGCACCCCTTAATCTTGGATTAATAGCATCATTGTTATCATTGTACTGTTATCGCGTCATCCATTAAGTTGCCGCACACCATCATGCAGCCCTCGTATCTGGTTTCACCAAGGGGGATAAGTTGAGGTAGTTTGGGCATTTCAACAGGATGCCTTCAGGACACGTTCAACTGGAAGGAGACCACTTGGTGAACCCAAAATATGCTGTGTACCCCATCAGGTGTGGGAATGTGTTGGAAGAGCTTATGGATGTAACCAGGAAGAGGGAAATCTGGGCTACTTCGGTGTAACGCATAGCCTCTGTATTAAAAAATGAATTGATGGACAGATGGGTCTCTCTCTCTCCTTCTCTCTCTCTCTCTCTCTCTCTCTCTCTCTCTCCTGTCGCATAGACAGTAAAGGTTTTGGTTAAAAGGGACTCTACCTTCATATCACCCTAACCTTTCTGAGTCAGGTTTCAATTTCGTTATACCTGCAGCCTCAGTTTCACACATTAAGCTGGTGTGACAGTGATGAAGAGGCTCCGCTCACTCCACCACCCAAATTATTTTAAATTGGTTTGCCCTGGCAGCTCGGACGAGGACGAATTCTACATTTCCACAGTTAACTGTCCGTGGAATATTAGCAGAGGCTGCTGGGAGCCCCGGCCATAAAACAGAACAAGCCATTAACAGCATGTAGAGACATACACCTCCCACACACACACACACACACACACACACACACACACACCGTGAAGCCATCAAACCGAGCTGTAAATGTATTTACTGTATGCGCTGATGAATGTGACCAGCAGCAGAAAAACAAAGCATCACTGCCAGCTTCCACACCACATCCTGTATAAAAATTCATAACTTTTTAAAGTTTAAGACTCACTCGTGTTAAAAAAATTCATGCACTCAAAATGTAATGTCCTGGAGTTAAATTATTTTTAGCATTGCCAGCAAGGTAACTTAAATCGTGTGGCGCAAAGTTTCTCAGATAATCCAGCACAGACAGAGTTATATTCAAATTAATGTTAATAGTACAGAAATCAACATAATCTGTAGGAAAAGTGCAGAAATTATAGGAATAAGTTCAGATGGACATCTTGTGTAACAATCAGAAAGGAAGTGAAAGTGCAGAGTAGCCGTGTACAAGGAGTCTAAAATAATTGAGTAATTTTATTTTTCATTGAATTTGGTCACAAAGGATGAATAAAATGAAACGATACTGTGCCTTATTCTACAGCATGCATGGGGCTCTGTTATAATCCAAAGGGACAGTGACATAGAGTGACAGTGTGAAGTCTAATTAAGTTAGAACAGTTGAATATTAATACTCTTATTATGATTATTATCAGATACAGACGCGCGTTTGGTATGCAGAGGGCTGTTTCCTTACCTGGACTCGCCGTGGGAGATATGGTGGACCATCGATAATAAAACAGTGGAACAGCTGGCAAACCCTCGCTTCTCCAAAATGAACAGGTAGGAACCTCACAGGTGAAGTAACACTCCGCCTGCTGGTCATACAGCAGACCTGAGACGGACTCTTCTCAATAATTCAACAATTTTAGTGCACAGGGCTTTGTGAACCTATTTGCTGTCACTGTTACACCTAGAGAAGTTTAACATAAAGGGAACAGACTTAGGAGCTACTTTACCTGGACCCATGTAGAATATGAGGTAGACTGGCTTACTTTAGTACTGTGGAGAGTACCTAAACTAAAGCATGTGGTCTCTACACCGCTTTAGTTGCATTGTTTTCTCAACAAAAAGTAACAACTTTGTCCTAGAATAGAATCCATCCATTCCTGATGCAGAGGTTCATGTAGTGGCTCAAATGCAGCACCGTATTCTTAAACTCTAATGGTGACCTGTAATCAGAGGTGGATAAAGTATCTCAGGATTTCACACTGACTGGTTTTAGGTGATCAAACAATCATATTTCATGTTCCAAACCAACACCTGAATGCACTGAATACGTCTTACAAATTGTTTACAACAAATTCATGTCGTCTCTGAATGTTTTCTTCGCCATGAACGTCTGCTTAAGCTTGGCGTTTCCCTCGCCTAGGCAGAAAAATGATTTGGTGTCTTTGTGGTCTACTTAAGAGTTGTGGTGTTGTTTTTGTTTTTTCATGTGTCATAGGCAGACAGAGTATTATTTTGGCGACCGTACAGAGGAGAGCAAGCTGATAATCAAGGACTTCCAGGCCGAAGATTTCAACAGAGAGTATAACTGCTCAGTGAGGAACCAGAAAGGCTTCGTCACACGCAGAGCTCAGCTGGTGGCGGAAGGTCAGAAAAAATAAATATGCGTTTGTGTGTATGTATTATATCATGTTATATTATGATATGTTGTTCTATGCTTCTTTTATCATTATTTTTGTTGTTTTTGTTATTGTTGGTGTTTTGTTATCAGCTGCTGGATGACTTTAATTTCCTTTGGGATTAATAAAGCACAAATGTTGGTCAGCTCAGACATCAGATGCATATTTACCATCCAGCTTGTCCTATGTGTCGCTCAGACGCGTCTCATTCACATAATGGAGTATTCGACGGTGCCAAATTCTCTGAGATTATAGCGTCGCAGATTTACGAGAACTCGTAAAAATAGCTTCCTGTTTAAAGGAAGGCTGATCCACACTGTCGGTGCCAGGGTTGCTAATACCTTATCTGTGTCCATCTTTACCGAGACCTTGGTACTTGTTTTTTTTTCTTTTTTTACTTCTCTGGGCCAATTGTTCTGTTATTAGACCGTCACATAACTCTGCTTGTGCTGTTTCCAATGCGTTGTCGTCCAAGATGTCGGTGTGTTTGATCATGTCCCGTGTCTTGTGTTGTCCTTGTAGTGTCGTTGCCGTCTCTGGAGCTGGGTTTTGGTCTCGGCGTGACTCTGCTCCTCATGTTGATTCTGTTCTTGGTCTATCATGTCTTCTGGTTGGAGCTGCAGCTTCTCTATCAATCCTGCTTCGGCACGGACGAAAGACACACAGGTAGCCGTTCGCAATATGTCACGTGTTTCTTATTGTGTCATTGGTTTGTAGTTGTGCACAGTATGTAAATCTCCATCTTATCGGGTCATTTTGTGTCTTATTGAGCCTGAGAGAAAACAGTTATGTTCATAATATATCAGCCCTGATAATTTCCTTACATATCAGGCATATTTCCATCAAAATATGCATGTTGAATCTCTTCATTAATGCTTTTAAAGCGTCTGACCTGACGATTTAAGACAGTTATTTTACACCACTGTGTATTTGTGAAGTATAAAAGTACTTAAGTATGTTTTAGGAGACTTTGCTCTGGTGGACTATAAATATTTGTGCAAATTATTACTATTACTTAACTATCTATACTTTTACTTCAATATTTGTCTAAACAGGTTGGTCAGTCATTAGAAATTTAATTATAAAGTCCTCGATGTTTTGAATATGCAGACAGGCAGAGGAAAAGTGAGAGTGTGATGTAAAAAAACAACAATTGCACTATCAGTTTAGTTTTCTGGTTTCAGTTCAGTTTGAACTCTTCCTGTCTGTGATAGATTTACTCTAGATTGAAACAGAACTCTACACCGAGGACTCTGAACAGTTCAACTCACTGAAAGTGTCCTCCACAGTTGAAGATCTTCTTTAAATAAAGTTTGAAAAGCTTCATTCAAGCGATTAGTGACTGATATTCCCCAAATGTCTGTTTGTGTCTGTCTGTCTGTTTGTCTGTCTGTTGTGTGTGTGTGTGTGTGTGTGTGTGTGTGTGTGTGTGAGTAGATGATAAGGAGTACGACGTATACATCTCGTACGCCAGAAACAGCGAGGAGGAGCAGTTTGTGCTGATGACGCTGCGCAGTGTTCTGGAGAACGAGCTGGGATATTCAGTGTGTATCTTTGACAGAGACAGTCTGCCTGGAGGGAGTGAGTACACACACCGTATAGTGACGCACACATAACTATAGTATGCACACTCCTACAGCAGAAAACAGTAAACAGAGAGGATATCCTTGACATTTTACCTTGAAGGAGGGAGTATTATATACTACAGTGCAGTATGTACCTCTACATTAAAGGTACCTTCCTTAGTATTTAGTACAGTACAGTAAGGATACTAGTTGTGCCTCTTTGACAGAGGTTTTTCCTGTACTTCACACAGTACAGAAAACTGTAGTACTCCTACCATACACAGGCTTGATTCTGCAACAATGCTACTGTAGATACTTATACTTGTACTAATAAGTTTGATCTCCTGCTGCTGCAGTAAGTAATGGTGCTTGTAGTATAAGATGATAATAATAAGATGCTAACTACTGTGGTTTTGGTTACTCTAAGTACTACTTGGTTCCACTAGGCCTGCTTGTTTTACTATTTGTACAGAAACTAAACCCTGCTATTTTGGTTATTTTTACTACACTGATATTCTTTTTACACGCGCTACTGCTACATGCACTACACAAACTACTGCTTCTGCTGCTACTACGACTGCCTGTGCTGTTTCTGCTACTGCTTTTGTTCCAACCAGGCGAAGAGAAATCGTTGAACACTAAAGCACGCCGAAAAATACACTCCACAAATCCACTCATCATCCATCAATCATGCATTAACCCCTCCCCCTTTCATCCCACAGCCATCACAGACGACACACTGAGGTTTGTGTCTCGTAGCCGACGCCTCCTCGTGGTGGTTAGCCCTGATTATGGCTCCAAGGGCTCCGAGGCTCTGCTGGAACTGAAGGCTGGCATTGATGGCATGGCACGAGGCGGTCACCTGCGCGTGATCCTGATCCAGTACAGACCGATGCGGTGGCACGGCTGGGTGAAGGAGCTGAGGAGGGCTAGGTTAGCCCTGGCTCTGGTCCGCTGGCAGGGGGACAAGTCCAAAGAGCTGACGTCCCACTTTTGGAAGAGGTTGAGGGTGGAACTTCCTGTCCACAGGAGTACCAAAGAGGGAGCAATTTCTTGGAAGAAGTTTCAGAGTCAGAACAGCACCAGCTCTCAGACCGGACTCATCACAAACACTGTCAAAGACCCACAAAAAGTACTCAACTGTGCAATATAGCGGAGCTCTTGTAGGCGGCAAACAGCTCCTCCTGAGGCCATGTTGGAGCGCTGCAGCTCTGTGGGCAGATCCATCCGTCTCAGCGTTCAGCGTAGTAACAGGAACACATTGATCTCAGAAAATGAAAAGAAAAAGAAAGATGACACTACCCTGCGGTGCCGTCTGGTATGGATAGGCATGACCAGTATCTTTACGAATTTATTGATGATAATACCCGGGATGCGTATGGATTAAGCCGGATTAAGCCTATTCTCCACCGATGAGGAGCATTTAAGACTACAGGGAGCAATTTTTGTTGTTCAAAAGCGTCTCGAAGCAGAGAGAAGCTGTAGTCAGGGAGTCACGCTGGCTTGGTGCTTAGAAAGGTTCTGGGTGGTGTTTGCTTGTTTTCCCAGTGAGTGAGGGTTTCTACCTTATGCCCTGTTTTCCACCCACCTCCAAACTCTAAATTGTGTGTGTATGGTACAGTGTGTGTGTGTGTGTGTGTACGCCTTGTGATGGACCATTAACTAGTTCTCAGTTTACCCGGCCTCGAGGCCATTGCATAGGCTCATCCCCCATCACCCATCCCCCGCCCCATGACCCTGAACACTGGATGGAAAATGAATTTTAAATTGCTCGTTATTGTTGGGATGTACACAGAGATTTATCAGTGTGTTGTCTGTATGGGTGGAATATAATAAATACAGTTTTCATGTAGATTATGTGTTAGCATATAAGGAAAAAAAAACAGGAAATAAGCAGATTTATTTAAATAACACTTTGATAAAATGTTACTAATAAACATAAATCAGCATGGTTTAAGTATATTTACAACACAGGGTTTCAGTTTTTATTTTTTCCGGAAAGCCAGAAATTGCTTGGTATTTATGTAAATACAGTGGTATTGAGGGAGAATTTCAAAACTTTTAATTTCATTTTTATCATTGGTATTAAGACACTTGTGTTTTTTGTGTGGTTTATCTTTATTTACTTATATTTCTATTTACGGCTGTTTGCACCCCTTAAAAGTGTTGGAAGTCATTTTACCGTGTTTGGTCCCAAAGTGTTGACTGAAATGAGTACAAACTGATTTTTAACCTTAAAGGAATACTTAAGGAGACTAAAGTACTATGGGAAAGCACCGCTTCTTCATGAATTGGGACACAGGAAACAGACTTTACCTCGTGGGGAAAATGTGCATCTTTTCAGGGTAAAATGTACTTACATAGGCTTTTGTTTTTGGCACTTTTGTACTTTTGTTTTTGGCCATAGTGTTACTAATTGGTCAAATCTATTTGTTCATTCGTTTAATTTTAAGAAAATGTATTTCTGCACAGCGCTGTTTTGACACTGTTAAAGGGAATTTAATGGGGAAAATGCACATAAATCTTGCACTTTGTCATATTCATGTACTATATACTACAGCAGTATTTGTTCATATATTTTCCAATAAATGAGCTCTTCGTTTATCATCTGTCACCACCATGATACATTTCATAAAAACTCACATAATGCTTTGACCTTTGACCTTCAAACCATCACAGCAACAGATGACACAAATACTGCATAAATGACACAATTACCTTGTGTTCATTTCCTGTGCAAACAGGGCCTGAATTATGGCTTTGGTTGATTTAGACTTGACTTTGTTCAGTTCTTGTGTTTTTTTTCAGGTCTGGCATTCTTCAAGTTACAGTAGACCTGTACAGATTATTCAGGCAGCACAGTGGAACAGGGGGGTAGCACTGCTGAAGGTCCTGGGTTCAGGAACTGAGCAGATCCATTCTGTGTGGTTGGTCCCAGACTATTGGTGCCCGCTGCCCCTCATAGTTAGGATGAGTTGTTGAGTCTAGAATGTACAGAGAACAAATTTAATCTTGTGAAAATACCGTGACTAAGACTTTTTCTAATTGTTCGACAGCAGATACTGTTCTGTGACGCATTCTGTTTCCTGTTTCCCCTCTGTCAGGCCTGTCAGAGGCCATCCTGCGGTCGATGCAGCAGAGCCGCCAGCTCCTGTTTGTCCTCAGTCCTGACTTCCTGTTGGAGAAGAGCTTCAGCCTCCTGGAGTGTCGTCTGGGTCTGTACCTGCACCGTGGCCACCGGGCCTCCATTGTGGCTGTTGTGTTCCGCTCACTCAGCAAAGTGACCTCTGTGGAGGTGGCTCAGCTCAGGGAGGCCACCACCACCACCGTGACCTGGCGAGGGATCCAGTCTGAACCGCGCCGATCCCGGTTCTGGTTGCGGTTGCGGCTGGCGCTGCCCGTCCGCCCGCTGGCCATGGGTCGGAGGTTGATTGACAGCACATCATCACACTCAGACCTGGCTTCTCTGGCAATGCAGAGGGCTCAACAAATCCAGGACCACGCCCACATGACAGGAGCCAATGAAAGCAGGAGAAACAGACGAACGTCAGCGAGTCGGAGCGGCAGACACAGACAGGTCCCACTGAGACGGAGCGGCAAAATGAGGAGGGAAGGAACGCCACGGTCCGGGGAGGCCGGAGCAAACCAGAGAGAGGAGGGGCGAGAGCACGGCAGAGGCTGCTCTGCGTGTGTCAGGCATGTCAGGCCATGGGAAGCGGGAGAGCAGAGGGGGGCGGAGCTTATAGCAGACAGAACTGAAACCAGAACGGATCCTGTCCCTGAATCAGGACCCAATCCACTGCCTGAATCAGGACCCAATCCACTTCCTGAATCAGGACCCAATCCACTGCCTGAATCAGGACCCAATCCACTTCCTGAATCAGGACCCAATCCACTGCCTGAATCAGGACCCAATCCACTGCCTGAATCAGGACCCAATCCACTGCCTGAATCAGGACCCAATCCACTGCCTGAATCAGGACCCAATCCACTTCCTGAATCAGGACCCAATCCACTGCCTGAATCAGGACCCAATCCACTTCCTGAATCAGGACCCAATCCACTGCCTGACTCCAGCCATGAATCTAATTCTGCTTCTAATCACACACCCATTCCAGACTCCGCCCCTCATCCCACCCTGTCCAGCCCCCGGCAAGATGACACAGAGCGAAACAGATAATTCATCTCAGAATTTATATTTTTGGTAAAAATATGAGAATAAGAATGAGGAAATTTAACCTCTTGGGATGTGAGCGCCACCTGACAGTTTGCTATTTTCCCCCCACCCCTGTCCTGACAAGAAGGATGTGACTGATCAGTCTTGACATCAAAAAGGTAACACTTTTGTACATGTATGATCTTAAGTTTCTTACATTCCCCTAATCATAACCCTTACCGTGTTTGACTAGGGTGGGACTGATGCTGCCTTCAAGTCAGGTTGGAAAGATGATGAATACGAGAATCCTGAATCCTCAAATATCAAGCAGCAGAGAGAAATTTAAACATCCATTCAGCAATTTGCGGAAGTTTTTCTTTTCTTTTCTCCTTAAGGTGGAACTTTAACAGATTAAGCAAACAGACCAAATAAAAACAGGACAAACCATTTTCGCTGGTGCAGCTAAATGCTACAATGTTCATTAGAGCGTCAGAAATATTCAACAAACAATCTAATGAATGAGTTTATCTTCGAGCATTACCAGTAGCAGGGCTGAATCATAAAGTTTGTCCTTACAGAGTTATTGTCGCAGTCACCTCACAAAAACGCTTTACAGCGTATTAACATTTATTTGAAATAAAAATCTCAAACCTTTCTGAAATTAATTCAGCTTCACGACCTGCATGTGCAAATGTTAAAGTAAATGAAAAACGCCTGTGTTTAGGAGGGTTGACGGAAGAGGAGCAATTTTTGTAGGAATTTTCCCGGATCAGTGTAATTTATTAGCCTAAAATTGAAACCTTTTGACTTCAGATTTTTGTTTACATTTGTTCATTTTCAGTGAGTCTGAGTCTATGTGTGTGTGCACGTGTAACCGGTGGATTCTTTGCCTCTGCGTGGTGTTGGAAAGAAACCAAAACTGATCTTTCACTCTGGCATCGGACCTCATTTGTTTCAGACAATGAAAATAAAAAAACACTTACAGCATCCAAATTGCCGTAGGTGTGAGTGGGTGTGTGATGAAGTTGTCTGTCTCTATGTGACCTGTCCACAGTGGACGGACGGACGTTGGCCACCAGCTCCTGCCAGAATGTCGTGAAAATAGAAAACAAGACCAACACGCTAGCCATTCCCAAGTAAAATTCACAATTTTAAAAGACGTTAAGCCAGATTTAACTATATCATGGTGCAGATAGATATTATTAAACTTTCTATATCCAAATTATGCACTTAAACTCGTTAAATCACACGCTTAATTCAGATTAAATGGAAAAAAAACAACTTGGGGGACAGAGAAACAGTCACCCAGCTCAGTGATTGTATGAGCGTATGAATGAGTGAGCGCATGACTGTCTGAGCACGGTCTTGACTGAGTGTATGGAAATTCATCACAACCTGAAGATGTTAAGTGGTTAAATTTATGTGATGGCTGAATAACAAACAATATTTGGCTCCAGCAGTGACTGAAACATTCACTAGGTGGCACTGTTTGACCAGGAAAGTGCTCATTTTCTGTGGGAAGACCTGAAACCCGTGGCTGCTGTCTGGAAACAAAGAGGGCTCACACCACATTCAGATACCTGACAAAATAAACTAAGTCCAGTTGTATTGTAGGAAGTCATTTAATAGACTTTAGATACATTTATTGATCCTTTTCACATCCTAAATCTATCATATACAGCATAAGGATAAGCCTTTCCTTTGTTAAGCACTGGAATTTTGTGTGCATGCATGGCATGCAGGAATGTGTGTGTGTGTGATCGCCCTGGTAACAATCAAATAAAGGATTCAGCTCTAGTTTTCCATCACTCTGCATTAGGTTTGGGGAGTAATACGGAGCACAGACACACAAATCTACCAACACTTTCAGGGTCGGCAGGCGCTGTTTTGTCTGCTGAGCTCTGCTTGTGAAGTCCACAATCATGGAATAAATCCAACCACAATCTATGAAGTCAAAACTAAAACGTCCATAAGAAGTGCAGAGTTTTGTTGTCATTTTTACGCGGGAAAGGCCAGCAGGTAATTGGAGAAGGATTTGTGGACTTCAGTGAAGAACAGATCCTGCTGTCCAACCTGAGTTTTCAGTTATTGTCCTTCTTCCAATACAAAGACCTGAAAGAAAAGCACTTTGTCTGGGTTGGTTTGAGTTTCAGCACTAAACCTGAGCTGTAACCTGAAACATCACTAATCTGACCTCCCGTTGGTGGACACACTCCTGGACAGACACATCCAGGATCATGACAAACCATCAACTATTACCTCCAGCTAACCACCTAATCCATCTCGCCCCACAGCCTCACCTTGTCACTGTGTCATTTTGTTGAATCCGGTTTAGATTTTTTTTGTTTTTTTGGGATGTTTGCGTCAGTGTGCTCCCTTCGGCCTCGTCGGTTTTGCTCTGATCGTTTTTGTGTTTTGTTGTTATCTAAAATCTGCTGTCTAACCACTAATTTGCCTCTGCTTTTGGCCCCTATACATCAACGCTAGACCAGGTTGGAGCAAAACAAAATTAAATCTCAGTGGAGACGTGAAAGTGATTCATGGATGAAGGAACAAATAAATTCAGTGCTCAGGATGCTCATAAAAACATCTGGACTATAAATGCAAGTCAAATTATTCAAGGCTCCGCTCTCCTCTCTCTACGTCATCCATCATTCCTGCTGCAGCTGCTGCTTTGTGTGGGTGTGTGTGTGTGTGTGTGCGGGAATGATCAATAGGAAAATGCCATAGCTGAGTTGAGTAGTTTCAC
The DNA here is from genome assembly GCA_900303265.1 of Brotula barbata. NCBI lineage: Eukaryota > Metazoa > Chordata > Actinopteri > Ophidiiformes > Ophidiidae > Brotula > Brotula barbata. The sequence goes on along the minus strand of OMNV01009076.1, from coordinate 1,902 downwards.
TGCACATGTGCAACAGGAAAGGATCAATATCGATACAGCATATGCTTATTAATGTTATCTCCGGGGGCGTGTGTGTGCCTGCATGCCACTGACTTCCTGTCACATTTGACAGATGCAGATCTGTCAACGTCAGCTGTACGGAGGTTTGACTCTTACATCACCAACCGCCTGTCGTGCGGATAAAGAGACGCGATAATCTAATGGAAACAGATTTTTGAGATACACTGCCATCGCACTAACTATATCTGATTCCTCCACTGCAGCTAAATCATAAACTTTCCAGCCTTCACTTCGGCAGAAAGAAAGGATGGAAATAAAGGGGTCAAGGTGACATGTACAGTAAATGACACTTCATATGCATGGGACTTTTTCAGTCCACAGAGTGCTTTACAACTGTGTGGCAAAAACACAAAAAGAAGATAAAAAGAGGGGCTTGTTAAAAATGTAAATCAAGAAGTACTATAAAAAACATCAATAATCCAAGTATAATCTGAGTAAAGTCTTCAATAAGTGACATGATGTTCCTGGAGTAAGGAGCCCAAAAGGAAATGAACCATGTCAGATTGTGGTAAAATTTCCAAACATTGCTCATAATATGGATTTACAGTGCCAGAAAAAAAAGGGAAATACTGTATATACAAAACAAATATTACTACAGACAAGGTATACCACATTAATTACCCCAATGCTTTTACTTTTATTACTTTTATAACAAACAAAAACAAAGCGAAACAAGATTAGATTATACTGAGGTTATATATATGATATATTTACATACAAGGGGGTGGCACGGCTTATAGGAGTGATCAGAAGGTTGTTGGTTCAATCCCCTTCTCCTCCTTGTCAACGGGTTCTTGAGAAAGACCCTGAACCCCAAACTGCTCCCGCCAAACACGCTGTCGGTGTGTGTGTGTGTGTGTGTGTGTGTGTGTGTGTGTGTGTGTAAGTCAGCTACTGTATGAGACTGAAAGTGGATAGAGTGGGCGGAGCTCTGGATAAATCTGGGATCTTGGAGCAGATCAGATTTAAGATGTTTTTGTGTAATGTAGTTGTGCTGATTTTTTTATGAACTGGTCGGACCTGTTATTAATTACAGCCCTGTAGTCAGACGGCTCATACCTGTGTTTTGTCTCATTGTTATATCAGTGAAAGACTGAGTGCTGTTCCATCATTAAGGCTTATGTTTGAAGTGTGTGTGTGTGCAGTGTCAAAGGTTGTTTCTGTGGTTGAGTTACATTCCACACACGCTTAGCACACGCGACCGCTGCTATTGGATCCACAGACTGGTGGCGATCGGTGTTAATGTTCCAGTTTATTGTTTAATCTGATGACCTGTGGGTCCATTCAGTGTCTTACAAACACAACAAACTTCACACAATGCAGGAAAATGAAAGCAGGATGTTAACTGGACGTGTAAGAGCACATTTCCTCTCACCCACTGAGGTAAATTCCTGCTGCTTTGATCTCAGACTGTGCACGATTTGGCCTCGTATTTGAATGTTATCTGGGAGAACATCTCTTGGTTTAAAGGCTTCAATGTTGTGATCATTTCAGGGAATACTCAGTGAGACATGCGACCAGGACATGACATGTCTCTCACTCCGATTCACTACATTACATCTGTTCCTACTTATTTGATTGGTATTTGGATTACAGACTCGCTTGGATGAAGACCTCCCGTGACAAAATTCACGGGTGACTTCTTCCACCACGTGTGTGTGTCCTGGTTTGAAAAAAATCCAAAATCTGCTCACACCATGATAATACACAAACTTCCGTTCCGTTGAGTCATCACAAAGAATCATTAATATATGTGGTCTACTAAAATCCATTTATAACGAGAATAAGAGAATATAAAATGATCCTAATACAAGATTTTAACTTTGATGTATTCAGTGGATA
>OMNV01009075.1:62074-100665 GCA_900303265.1 Brotula barbata | reverse complement strand
CTCATTAACTAAAGGGTTTGGTAAAAGTTAAATATTATATTAAGATGGAAACAAACTACTTGTTTTTTTAATCAACTGAGATGATTTTACACAATTTCCTTTATTGTAATTCCACAGGGCCACGTCGCAATTCTTGAGGCAAATATGGGGTCATGTTGTCACGCTGGGTGCTTCAATGACAGTCTGAAATTATACAACTCTGTTACTGACAGGCAAAAGAAGTCTATTATAACAGGTGACTGAAATCCCTGACAAGCGAAGTGTCTCAGAAAACTCACAAACTGCATCAACTTGGTTATGTGTAGTACGAGGCACAGAGAAACCACATTACCAAAATACCAAACTTGTTCAAACTCAAAACATCAGCACACCAGGGCCCAGCTAAACTTGCTCACAGCCACAGCAAAACAGCAAAAGATACTGAATTGTATTTCCCCCCCTTTACAGTTAAAATGATTCTTATTTGCGTTGGGGAAAGGACAACCCAAAATGGGTGGCATTTTCATCTATGAACACAATGGCAGTGACATGTTTAGCTACACAATATTACAATATAATTATATAACTCTGTATAAGGAATCAAATTTCATCATTGACACAGCTTATTTTTCTGACAAACAGTGAAGACTACCATCCAACCCCCATACCCTGCACAACTTCTCCCAGTCCCAGAGAGGAAAAAAAGAAAAGGTGAAAATAATGCTGTGGTAAGTAGTCCCAGTCACGAGGGAGCAGACTGGAAAACCCGGCATGGCTCTCTTTGTTTTGGAATGGACTGACTAGCAGATGGAGCGTGGGCAAGTCTAAATTCTAACAACCAGGTCTACCAGAATGGCTGCTATCGGCCTATGTCACTTGGCTTTTTTTACCAGTTAACATCTGCATTGTTTTATATTTGCTGCTGATATTCATCAGAAAAGACGATTCTTAAATATCAGAACACAGGATGATCAAGCCTAGATTTTGCACTTTTGCATCTCATCTCATTCAGTTTGATTTTCCCAAATGGTTAACGGGTAATTTCAATCTTTTGCACCAGCTAATTTTTTTAAACTGCATTTCACACGCAAAAAATAGCTATTTTGTGCTAGGCTTGTTTAATCACATATTTATTTTATTATCTATTAGGGTAGAACGATAAACAGCAATAAAATACTTTTAACAGTAAATTCTACTACAATATAGGAAAATTAAACTGCAAAATACATTCCATGCAACAATTTCCCCTCATAATTATTAACTATTGGTTACTGGCCATCTTTTAGCATTTGCTTAGAAAGAGGCGTTAGCATTCATAAAACACACAGACCTGTTAGGACCTGCTTCACAGTGATGGTAAACTAATTAATGTGGGAGGTGTTTTAAACTGTGTTTGGCTCACGTGTTAGGATCAATAAAATGGCTTCTTCAGGCTTTTTTCTTCTTGACACACCAGTTGGGGAGGTGGGAGGTGAAGCCTTACTCTCGAGATTTATGAAGGTTTCCGCACCTCTCCTAAAGTGAACTGGTCTCTCACACAATCTAATGGTCCCGTGGATCTTTCTCAAGCGTCACCATCTTTCTCAAGACACAGCAGAGAAACCCAGGTGGTATAACCTCTCTCTTGGTATGCCAACCTCTCAAGCAGAGAAGTTTTCTTCTGCTGACGTGAAATGTCAATTTTGCTTTTCCACCAGAGAATGCACAATAATATGACCATCTTACATAGACAGCAGCTTATGAATATGCTAATTTTCACACCGTTGCACTAATGTATCAGTTAAGTTACACCAGTGTCCTAATTGACATCAGAGAAACATTACAAATTATGTTAAATCATTGTGTATGTATATTTAGCACGTATTTTTATGAATTACAATGTTTTTGAGACGGATTTCATTTTCCATTCTATTTTTAATTATATATATTTTTGAAGTAATTAGTAAACTGTACAATTTTAAGTACCTTGTGGCAATTTTGTCCATTAAAAATGCTCAAATGCAGTAAACCTTAACGACATATGCCAAGCAAATTAATCATACTATAAATTCTGCATTATCTTTACACTGTGTTTTCGACTCTGGCCATTTCAACACTATTACTACAGCATGGACAACACTTAAGAGTAGATTTCTGCAGACCATTCCTCCCAAGTTCATCAACATAACGCAATCCAAGATCTCCCAGGTCATACGAAGGCCATAGAATTAACATGTTGTGTAGATACTTGCAGATTAAACAGTCCACTGGTAGCAGGGTATTAAGATTGATTGAAAGGACAGACTAAGGAGAGAATTAAGAGCCTTGCAAGCATTATATGTCAGAGTGGATCTGCACTGTATTATTTGTTGACGTGGAGGTCACAAAGAAGTGCCACTTTACAGATGTGCCAGGTTACTTAAATTGCACTCGTGTAGTAGAGCATAACTATTGCAAACCCGTGCACTGAAAATGTCTTCCAATCTTTATTACAATCTGGACTAAGAATGGGCTAACTTCCTGGTAACTGCATATTCATCTGGGTTACACCGGTTCAATGTAATTTGGACAACAGAAGGAACCCCCAAAAAAAAAAAACTTTAAAAAAGAACTAGGTAGCTATATATCAATTACTGCATTTATTGCCTACAATCCAAATAAGAGCAACTGGAGTTCCACTCAAATGTAAGATGCCATTTCATATATGAAGCCCTTCTATGCTCTCGGACGATCATGCCTTGTTATAGCTTAATTTTAAAAGATAAAAACATAGTTTTCCTTATGAACATGCTGACAGTATTTTTAGAGTTATTGTATTTCCAAAGGCCCCTCTGTAATCTAATTCCTCCGTTCCATGTTAAATAGCGTTATTGTCTGTCACAAATGAAATGGTTTCTCAGTTTTCAGCGTGGTTGTTGCTCCTTGGTCAGTGCCAAGGTAAGCGTTATTGAGTAGATCAGGGAACGTCCTGCCTTTACTTGAGAAAATAATACAAATAAAGGGAGCAAGTCTAACAAAGCCCGCTGCAGGACTATTGCCATAAAAACTGTATTGGACCGATTCTAAATAATATCAGTGCACAGACATGTTCCATGTGCAAAATATTCCAATCGTCACGATTTTTTGACAAGAAATTTCTTGTGGGCCTAACAATAAAACACGATCACACCAGACTGCGGCCGTGGTTTTTTGTTGTTTGAATGTTAGAGGCGCAAACATACTTTTTTCTGTTCTTGGATGTGGATGGGAGTGGCGCCTGGGGTAGGATGACAGCAGCATCCTTGCGCGGCCTGCCACGTGGGCGCTTGTCTGTATGGGCAGGGCTTCCTGTGGATGTGGCCCCTACACTGCTGGATGGCGGTGAGGGTCCCTGGTCAGAGGGTTCCACAGTCTTATCCTCTGATGACATTCTGAACAAATGGGAGAGGAGGAGACAATCATGCTATGTGTTAAATGGCCAACAATACTTGGAGGGCTACTTAAAACTTGTCAGACACAGCTGGAGAAATGACGCTTTGTCCAGTACAGGTTTTCCTGGCAAATTCCCCACATTGTTGGCACAACATAGCGTGAATCTTTGTTCACAATGGACATTATTAGGGGAAGGCCAATAACTATTGTTACTATAACTACTCTCAATTGTAATTGTAGAGTGTGATCCATTATGTGATCTCGGAACAACCGAAGTTACACAAATTGATCAACTGTGCATAGAAATGCCTAAAGTCAAATAATGTTTTGCCGTGGTGTTTGTGAGCGAAGCAGCAGCAATATCTGCTCAGCACTGCACTCAAGGCCAATCCAGGTTTTCTATTTGCAGCTCCCCACCGGAGGAGAAATCTTTTCGTTCCGTTCAGCACGCAGATTCATGAGTCTTTATTTTTTCAAGGTCATCGACTGCATCACCATTGAAACAACATATCACCTGGCCTCAGGTTCACAAAGACACACCATTTATATACACTAAATGTCAAAAGCTCCCAAGTTTCAGCTCTCTGTTTGTTCTGACGGGCTGTTCTGCGGCAAATTTAATGCAGGCTCCGCAACCTTCGGTGGTGTAATATTTTTATCCGAAAATCTTAACAAGAGCTACTGTTAAACATCTTGCAAAGTTGACCAAACTGTCACAGCAGATACTGTTCGGCATCAAGCCCAACATGTCAAAATGACCAGATTTTTCTAGGTAATAGGGACTTTGGTTCAGCTGTGGCGAGAGTTGTATTAGTTGCACCATATTTTATGTTGATCATTTTATTTATCTGTGGGTGCACGAGTCACTGAACTGATTTCATGACACAGCAAGCTGCAGGCAGGACATAGGGATATTGGCAACTGCTTTTGGGTTGGTGTTGGACAGTTATTGACCCTATTAAGAGTAAAATACCTAATTGAGAACTGTCTTCTCCAATGTGACAGATTGTGGGGTATTTAGTCTGTTGTGTCAAATCACGAGTGTTGGCTGGGACTGTTAAGAGCTAGCTACACGCAACATTACCCATGTTACACCCACGTTTTAACATTTACAGATGGTTCACTATAGAGCTACTTAATCGTGATGGCTGGTACAGCTGACTAGATAGATGAGTTTTATTGTTAAAATTTGTAGCTGTGTAATATCATAATTATAGCAGTCTTACCACATTGCAATTCCAATGAATTTCTCGATCCTTTGTTTAACTTTTAACCGAGTGGTAACACGCTCTTGATGATGGCTGCACCCACATGGATGACACTTGTAGTCATCGGTGAGGGGATGGGGAAAAAACAAAGGATTGGTTCCTTTTAAGCTTTACACGTGTTCACGCACACGTACAGATGTTCTTAATTCATAACACTTAAAACATTTCACAGGTTTATGCTATTACAATTAACCTCCATAGTGACGGCAAATTCATTGTTTAGCTGTTTACGGGATAAATACCTCTAGTTGGATGATTCTTTATTCTTCAAGCTAAACAGACTTCAGAGCCATCGTGCCTGCACAAATCACGCTGTGTCATAGAATTCACAGCTAACCAATGCTTCGTGGGAGTCCAAAAGACCACCGCAATTTTGCATTATGTTGGCATCCTGGATTTACATCCTACATTTCTAGGATGGTTAAGATTGTTAAAGGCCATTCTAATCCTGTGCTTGCTGGCACATTTCCAGTGGTTCAGTGCTGTCTACCGGCACACAATGCACTCCTGCTGCCTCCTCTGTCTGCGGCACCGCTGTGTGGCCAGTCAGCAGCAAGAGATCGCTCGCCTCCATTCTGCCCTGGGAAGAAGTTTGGCAGCCAAGAGATGTTTTTTGCTTTTAGTTTCAGGTAGAAGGGACTTCATTTCCAAGGAACAGACTTAAATCCTCTCCTTGTTGTCTTTGAGTGCCTGCCATCCACCCTCAGTAATCTCTTTCAAGTCATTTTTACTGCCTTTTATGGAGTTATGGGGTTTCCTTATGCTAATCACCAATTGACATGCACTGAAGGATTCATTAAGTCCGATAAAATTGTGTGTTGTACACAGATGGCATGAATCAGATGTGGACTTCTGTTTTGTTTCTATGCCTACAGGAATTCTCAAATGTAAGATAAATATGAAAACACTGATGAATGTGAGCCATTGTCTGTGCTGTTGAAATAAAGGTAAAATACTTGAATACCACAAAGTATTCCTGTGGTGAAACCTTCTAATATGGGTTTTCTGAACCTCTCTCCAAAATCCCTTTGTGAAAACCCTCCAATAACATGTCTAAAATTATTGCATACAATATTTCAACAATTCTGGTTAATTGCCCTTTCTTTTCCAAAATTCTCCCTCAATTTCCTCCACCTCTTACAGCATTCATCATTTTGTTCCACGTACAGCCTTTTCTGGCGAGGTCCAAGAAACTCCTCGCAAAGCATGCACGCTGTTTGTCACATCTTACTGGATGCACCCAATTATCTTCAGAAAGCACTGCACCCTAAGTTCAACTAAGCTGAATTTTGGGCGTGGCGCCGAGTGCAAATTTGTCTGTTTGCTGCACAACATATGGACAATCACTGGATTTGACAGCAGCATTGCAGATTTTACATATCCTGTCAAAGGCCCTTAATTTTCATTTAAATTATCAAGATATTGACAAAAAATGTTTTTATTCTTTTTAAAATTTACTTTGTCGTTGTAGCTAGGCCTATGTAGCAAAAGGGTGTTATCATAGATCAGTAACACAGGTGTATCAGTGTAAATGTTGTTGTAAGTAACTTAGCAACTTATACACATCTTATTTGTTTATGCCATCAAGTACTACTAGAAAGACGTACAGGGGACAATTCTGACACTATAGGTGGTAGTGACGCAACCTAAATGTGGTCCCTAACCAGAATTATAGAAGTTCGAACATCTCAAGTATGTGATGCACAGCTTATCCACCCGAGTTATCCGACACCCCCATCCCAAGCTTTGATGCTGGACAACCAATTCATTAAAACAGAATGAGATTACCTCACGCACACATTTACATGTAAGTATTAAGAGATATTAGCCATTATTGTATCAACACCCCACTTTCACAGCTCTGTTAAACTTTTAGCATCTTTCAACTAATTGGAATGTTTGTCCCAACTTATAAAATCACCAATGCAAGATTCGAGAGTCAGTGATGACCCCAAACTCAGAACGATGGTCAGCAGCGTTCTAAGATGTTTCAGAACTGCACTTCTCAATCCCGGTGCTGTCTGTGCCTGTACATCAGGTACTGTAACTTATCTGGCTACATCAGATGTGTTCAAGAACTGGCACCTCCCATGTCCAGACCAGCCAAACATACCAGATTAAGGCAATCAAGGTGTGCTCAAATCAGAGTTAAGGTGGAAAGTAATTAGTGCTGTGGTACTCTGAGCATCAAGGCTTGAGAACCACTGTTAAAGACTGCTTTATCTAGGTGCCACCCAAAATAGGTGTTTTCTGATTCTGACTGGATGAAGCAAATTCTGTTATCTATAAAACAGTACACGCTTTATTCTTTATTTTCTATTACGATAATGTCTCCAGTCTAACTGCACCCCTCAATATGAAAACAGACACCAACAATCATTGTGCCATAAATGCAATACAACAGATTCCACCATAGCTACATGTTTCAACACGTCCTATGAGCTAATCTGAGTTGAAGAGACGAAAATGTACATATTGAAAATTATCCATAACTCTTTTGAACTTGGGAAGATTGAGCAGTGCTTCTTTAACAGCTTTAATGACCATAAAATTCTCAAGACGGATCATTTTCAACCGCTCCCTAAACTCACCTTTAGGTACTGTGTCACTGGAAACCACACAAATCACAATTTGTTTTGTTACATCCGCAACATCTCTTTCACATAACATATAGAGCGATACAGTGTAGGGTGGATGAATGATCACATCAGACAAACAACAGTGGCAACAAATAGTTTTCTTAAACCAACTAAGAGAAGGAATCATCACTGCAGTCGTGTATTGAGATTAAATATACAAGCATCCAAGGTTAGCACATTTCATATATATATATATAAAATATATACTGTACATACATACATACATACATACACACACACACAATTTCAATGCTGTTGTCGGTTACAATAATCACTTGAAGACCAGTCATACTTGATATGGCATTTCATATTTCATCTATACCTTAAGCATAATGAAGACTGTGCTCAATGCATTCACATTGTTGTGAAACTGTAATCACTGGGTGATACCCCATGATGTCTGTGAGACATTTAAATAATCACATCATTTAAATTCTAGTGATTGGATGGGACACCCAGGGAAAACATGCACTAAAGCTTGCCAAACGCAAACCCCAGACCACCATTTTCAGGAAGACCTGACAACATTTCCCGCACCACACCAGAGTTCAAATGAAGCTTTCACACTTCACCAAATGCATCTGGCTCGCTGGGAGAGCAGCCTCAAGACTGGAAAAAACAACCCTCCAATATGCACAAATGTGTAGACGCCTTGCCGTGCTGTGTCCGGTGTCACCTGTCACCGGTGTAATTCAGTGTGCAGGACTTCATTCGTCATATTTCCATTTTTTAAAAATATTTTGAGGTGACATGTTTTGCAGAGATGAGGCAATCATTGTCGGCCACACCAGGTCTTCTCTAGCTTATTTGCTAATTGATGTGCACGACTGGAAGAGAAAGGGCCCTCAATCGTAAATAAGGTTCGTTATTTTGCCCACATATCGAATTTGGCCTGACAGCCTGCCTTAAAACGCCCTTCTGTCCCACGCTTGCTTGGTTGAGTTAGACGTCTTTTTTTGATGTACCACTCTTGCCAGTCAGGCTGAAAACTTAACAAAAGCTTCTGGAACAGCCTACTCATAAGTTGCTGATTGCTATGTTTTTGCTCATTGTCACAAAAGAGAATAAAACCCATAATGAATGACAGAGACTTTAGCACTTTGAGGAACAAAAGTTATCCTTTGTGCCTTTCATCTTGTTTGCGTTTTCATGGCTGCTTATGTATGTGGTAAATTATTTGTTCTTTCTCAGCAGTCTATTTTGGTTTTTGCATTATGAAAGCATTTACAACTTCAAAATCAAATTCGAATTGGGAATCAGTCCAAATATCCAGATTCCAATCACTGCTTGGAAAAGAAGTGCTTAATATACAGAAACTGTTACGTAATTACTTCCATTTGCTTTATGCGTTTTGTTATAAACAACAATTTATGTACTGTAGATGGTAGGAGGCAAGTATTCTAGTAACCACAAATCAGATTAAATCAGTAACCTTAAGTTGTCATTTTTAAAGTCCCTTAAAATTGTCTTTATTGAAGGTGTGTTGAGTACCATTTTATACAGATTTCCCTAGAATGTATCATGATATATGTATTGTTGGAAACATTGGGCCTTTCAACAAGGATTTAAGATAAAACTTTGTGTAGATTCAGACATATGTTCAGTGACATCAGCATTTGGAGAAAAAAAAGTGAAAAACAAGTGGGTGGTGCATCTTTTGAACAATAGATTTACTGGGCGACACTGAATGTGGAATAAACCTGAGAATGTCTGAGACAACAGGACTTTGCATTGATCCTCACAACACCATGGTGATGTAACGAGAAATGGCAGAAGCTCCACATCATGGGCAAATATACAGCCAGATCAACCTGAGCTAAGAGTGATGATGACAGTAACCACCATTAAGGGACAAGCTATGCCCCAAACACCGAGATCTGGTGATTAGCAGGCAATCACGACCACCATGGCTACTACAAGACACGCTAACATTAGCTTTTGTTAACTCAAAGAGTGGGCACAAAGCACTTGCATACTGCTAACGATAGCTAGCCTGTTGTGTTGCATTCTGTCCCAGGTACCACTGAAATCGACTACATTTATCAGATAACGAAGCAGCAATTACTTAATCGTTTGGGGCTAATGTTCAGCTATAGCTTGGTTTTGAGTAACACTTGCCAGTGAGACAACTCCGAGAGTTGTTCCTAGTAATCACACATAGCAAACAGGTTAGCCGCGGCTGCAGTTGGCCAACTCGGCGTACTACCAACCGACTCCTACGGTGAACCACTGCAACCATACTTCGGCCTATTGTTGTCAGACTGTTGATCGTAAACGTCTGCTGATTTTGGAAAACTTAGGGCTCAGTGTTTAGTTTTTATTTTTAATAGAGATGAGTACGTTTCCCCTTGGATACGAGTCCACGACGTGCATTTGTAGCAAAGATACAGAGGAAGGCTCGGTCTATTCAATGAAACGGAACTGTTGTGGAGAACTATACCCGTTACACAAAGTGAAAATTGCCTGTTCTTCTGCTTATATTTTGTGTGAAAGCTCATATTCATTGAGTAGTACGTTGACAGTGGTCATTTAGCGATACTCGTTTATCTGTAAGGAGACCAATACCATTTAATGTTGTATTGAATGACTCGTTACGTTGAATAGTCTGAGTCATGAAAACCGAGGCGGCGACAAAACCCCAACATCAGCGTAGAGGAGGATAATGATGGCTCAGCTTCTCGTCAAAGCTACACAACACACAAAAGGAAAAGGAAAACCGAATTCTTTAGAATTCCCGTCATGGCTTACCTTCCAGCCCTATGAATAGCGAATTATCCTCTTCATGTCCAAAATACTGGGGGATGAAACGTCGCACTTTTATCACTCTGCTAGCTAGCGAGCTAATTGAGCTAGCTAGCCTCGCTCCAATGAAGCAACACCGCAGTTCTCAAAAATGCACAACGCATATCATAATAATCCAACGACACAAGGTTATTCCAAACTTTGCCCATTTGATGAAAAGAAGGTGTGTGTAAATCCAAAAGAAAACCGCTTCGCTGACACACGCATTTGGGGGGTTGGGGGGGGATCACTTTCCTTTCTCCAATGACAGCTGTCGTCGCACGAGTTCGGGTTATAAAGCTAGTTTGTTAGCCACCCAAGTATGCAGTCAACAATTTTACCACTGACGACTAGCAGACTCGAGGTCCGTGGGGCTGCAGAATTCGACACTCCGCTGAAAACGAAACGGTGGACGAGGATCTTCGGCGAATGTAGAGAGGCGTTCAAAGCAAATACTGGGTGCCGACGGCTCGCTTGGCAACTGCTTCTATTTTCTTCAGCTGCGACAAGCTGCGGGACCGAGCGACCAGTTAGGAGACTCTCGCAGCCTGCCTGCCACGCAGCAACAACCGCCTCCAAAGACACGTAAAAACAACCATTATCGTGGCAAAAACCACATCCCTCCGGAGCGCAGTGGCCGCACTGCGATAACCCTATAATATTTAGGAAAAATTAAGTTGAAGATGACGCTTCGGTGTACTCTACAACGGTGGCCATATCTGATGATAAGTGGCACCGGAGCACATCCCCTCTACGTCTCAAGGCTCCTCGAAAAGTAGATCCGCCACCCACAAGCAGAAGTGCCACGCACAAATCTTCAGGAATTAATACACTTTATCAAAAGAGTAGGGCTTCAAAAGCGCCACAAATGCCCGACAATGTTTACGCGAAATTATGTCAAGAACACACCGAAAACCCGTTGTCAGTTTCTTCAAAATACTCTCTGACCCTGCGGAGGGATATGGGCATTTAGTAAATAAAATAATGGCTCGGAAAGCGGAAAGAGATGGCACCTGGAGTTCGAGCAAGACCGGAGTGGATTATGAACCGGAGACTCAGCTAATGCAAATCCTCGCCTGCAGCAGCAGCAGCAGCAGTGTTGGATTAGGCAGCAGGAGAAAACAGAAAAAACCCAAAGGGAGCCTAACCGAAGTGGTTAAAGAATAGCCCTAGCATCAATCTGAACAAATAACAACCAAATGCACGTTGCCTCCCCCATCCCTGTCTCTCTCTCCTCTGTCTCTCTTTCGCTCTCTCACTCGAGCGCTGATACAAGCATTAGTCATTGCATCGGCTGACTGTTACGTAGTCATCAAACTGGTAGACATAGCGTGTACACGCAGGGGTTAAATTTGAAATAAACCCCCCTGGGGTCGACTTCGGATTCTAGCTGCGGATAATAACTGCAAAAACCATTTGGTGCTGCGAGTCCATATAATTTGTCCGTTATTTTGCTTTTCTTTTTGAGCCTCGACTCGCCGAGTTTCTGCAAACAGAACTGGTCGAATTTTACTGGAAATAAACACAGCCCTTTTCCTTTACATGGCAAACCTGGCCATCCGCTTTCCTGAACCACTACTGCCCTCTGCTGGCTGAGACGAGACAAAACACACACAACACAAGTATTTTATCCCACCGAAAAATAAGGAAACGGTCATAAATAAATGTTGTCTCGCTATACAAAAAGAGGGAACATGTATTAAATATAGCGTCATGACGACAATCAAAACAAGCAAATATAGAATTGGAAGTAAAGTATCTAAACTTGAAATATACATAAAACAATGTCATAAATAAGTCATTACAGTGGAGCAGATGGCCCATCTCCTTAGCACATAGAAAAGTACAATCCACAATACCAAACAAATATCATATTTCAAGCACAAAGAAGTGGTAAAATAGAATTAAGTCATTAAGAGATAATTACATCTATTTCAAATTTTAGCATCATCATACAATATACATGCGAAATATACAATAAAAGGCATTGCAGTTAGTGATTTCCTTGATTTTTGGTCAATATCGATGTGTTTTTGTTTATACTTTACTCCATCATAAAGCATATATGTCAGCTGTTTTTATCTGTAAGGCAGAATGTATTCATGTGTCACTTTCCAAATGAGGACGTTTCAGCTGGTGTACATTTACACCACTAAACACCACTGCCCCAATTACCTTCAAACACCTCATGTTGCTGTTGGGTTTTGTGTCAGCACAGTGCCCTAGTTTGGCTCCCATTGTTTTAAGGATTTTTTTTTTTTTTTTGCCACCGCTGGCTTTTATACAGTGCGATTCACTGAACTAAAAATCTTTACATTATGACATTTCCTCTCCAAGTTTCTGAAACATACACACACTGGTAACCACCAATGGTTCCAGCCAATAAGCCTTTATTTTAAATGGTATAGAAATGCCCAATGTTTCCAAAGGTAGCAGCTATACCGGGATGCATTCAGGTGGAAAATTATATCCAACACATCCAGAATGAAGAGAATTTATGAGGGAAATTCAAAATTTTATATCTTAAAAGGTAATAGATTATGATAATGGTTTTTGAATGTTTGAAATGTCATCCTCTGTAGGCCTATGTTCTTTTATGTTTTCTCATGTATTTATTTTTTACGTGGTATAGTCATTTATCAATGGTATACTTATGTGAAAGTGCCAATTAAATGTATCTTAGGTCCTTTAATAACCCTGAACTATTTGTCTTCACGTGGACACCATTACCAATTTATTTGTCAGCATTAAAGGGGTTAAATTATGCATCTCTTTTTTGAGTCACATTGTTCATGTGGAGTTATTACAGACAGAGGGCAGCATGGCTCTATACTATTCAACATGGAAAATATTCTCTGATTGGCTCCCTGAGGAATATCATATTACTGTCACTTTCTGCCATATCTACATCTGTTTGTCTCCACAATGCAAAAATGTCCCAGTGTTTTTTTCTCCGATACATGGCATCGATCAGTGAAAAGATTGTCTCTTGTGCTTGTTTTTCACATCAGAGTGCCACTCATGTCTAGACGTTTGATCACGGAGCAACTCTCTGCATATCATTGACTATCGGTAATAAAATCCCAGAGGTGTGAAAGCCACTGGAGCAAGAATAAATCTTATACATTCATTATGAGCTGTTCATGTAAAGTACCGTTGGATACTGCAGCATGAGTTAAATACATACTCATAAGGCTTTCGGTGATTGAAGTTTGGCGATTTAATGGAGCGAAAACCTATTTGAACAGATTTCATGCACACGTCTCTTCCAGATGAATCACCTGCAACAGTCTTGACACAGGTGAGACTACTTCCTGTCATCACTACCTGCTCACACCATTGTTTGACACACTGATGAAGCTGACACAAGTCCAGTGCACTGTGTGATTATCGTGATCGAGCGCTTTAAATATCCTCATGAGTCCCCCGACTCAGAAAACTTCTTCTGCCCTCACAGGTATGAGTTAATTTTCCATTTTTCTTCTCAATATACATTATTATAACGCAGAAGAAAATAAATCAGAATTGCAATCAAAGTAAAGAAATGCTTAAGGAGCACTTTTCTGGTTGGTATGCTTTGGATATCAGCACCATACTGTGACTTGGAGAAAAAGTATGTTGTTAATGGCCTTAATGGGTGTCAAGTGAACTCCGGAAATTCCTGCACTCCCCCATGCTGTTTGTAATAAAACAGCCGCTTTTGGCTCATGGTTGTTTCTTACAATGACCACTGATTTGATTTAATGTCCTACCTGCAACAGTCCTGATCATTATGACTCTTAATACTGATATGTGATACATTTCCAAAGCACAGGATTTTATAGCATTCACAAATGCACTCTGCACCACAAGCTGTGTTGCAGCTTCGTATGAGATATAGAGGAGGGAATTACTGTAATGAGTCGCAGTTAGACTCGAGTGTCTGAAGAAAGGTCAGGTTTCTGTTTTGTTCCTGCAAAAAGAATAAAATTGATGAAGTGGATGCTGATTAAAAGCTGCCTTTTTGTTTCATTGCATGTTCCTCAGCGGCTTTAAACGGCAAAATGATGAACAGAGCAGAACAACGTGACTGCAGTATAACTGGACAGACGACTTCCAGGTGGGCAGATGGATCATATTCATAAAATAAAGCAGAATAGAAACATGACACCAGGTGCCGGCTCGGGTCTGTGTCTGCGGAAGAATGGGCATTGTTGAATTTAGCTCATTAATTTGGCGTGCAGGCAGAATATCATTTTCCATATTACTTGTAGAAGACATTACTGAAGTTTAGAGGTTAAACTACACAAGTTACATGAACTTCAAAAAGCTTCAGGATAGGGAATGTTTAATTTCAATGAGATGACATATTCTGGGGATGCACTGTTGGATTAAAATTTACAGTTAGCCGTTGAAAAGTCCAGGGACAACATATTGGTTATACTGGCTGAAATTCCCCTTCAGGTACAAATTAAAATACCGCCAAGCTGTTGCATGGCGTCTGTTCCACACAGGATGCAGGAAAGCGGAAAAGGATTGGCATTGTTCTCATATGGCATCACAATCCTCAGTCCTCATCACCATCATTCAACTTATCTTAAGTTGTAGCACAATCAAGGTTACAGTGTTTCAGAGGACAACTGAAAAACCCTGAAATTGCGATTTTGAAACCAAATGATTGAATGTGTAAAGCTGACGTTTTTCATTACTTTGTACCACAGCCACGTCCTTTCATTTAGTATGATTTCCAGTCATATATGGTGAGGGCAAGCTCAGCATTTTAAGAGCTTTAAACCGTGACAGACACTGATTTCATGTAAGAATTAAACTCTTAAAATATGGGGAAAATTAATCAAATTTTCTGAGAATAATTAAATAAATAAATCGAGGCAGATGGGATTTGCTATTCTTCTGAATTTCACACACGCTTTAATGTATAAAGGCTTCTTAGAGCAGTCCCTACTTGATGAACAATTCTTGTGCCCATGGCTGGAGGAGCTAATTAAAATCTATTTATAATCATCATGGGAATATATCCAAAGAGGAGAAAGAAAGAGGGAGAGAGGGTTAAGGGGTTGGCTGCCATGAAATCAGTCTGCATCCTGTGGTATGATCACAACCAAGGAGCCAGATGAAACCAAAAGGGGCAGTGCTTGTTAACACCCAGGTTCAAACCATCGCCAGCCCACTTATATAGATGATGTTAAGATATTTCTGTGTAATAAACAAGCATGATTGTGCATCCATCTGTCTGCTTGACCCTGATTTGCACTTAGTGGTTATATCGTTTAAACAGACACTCCAGTATTTTTAAAAATTGTGATTTTCAGGTGAACTTGATTACTTGACACTGACATAGTTTGTGAGTTGCTACATGCTGGAGATATTTGGCGTTCACCTCCCAGGTCTTTCAATGAAAGGACTTGAAGTGCTATGTTTTGACAATGCAAAGTTAGAAGATAGCCAAAAGCTAAATGTATTCCAAATAGATGTTATACCATAATTATGCCTTATAAAAGGAATTTTGACCCAACGTGCACTGATTTACTCTGCAGCATTCTCACATTGATACTACAGACGTTAATGTGATGACCAGAACTCAGGAAACGAGTCCAACACAAGGATCGGTTCACCCACAAGTACGCAAAAATCAAGGTTTATGGAGGAGGCAGAGGTCACACACATGTAGGCTTTGAACAAAGGAATCAGACAGGGAGCGAGGAAAAGGTCAAATCCAAACAGACAGGCAAAAGATTGTACAGGAGGAAAAGACGTAGAGGAACAGGAGGCAAACAACTAGATATTCTGACAACGAGAGTACAGGGATAACGTGGGAACTGAGTGATGTGTAGACATACAGCGGTAAGTGATGGTTAATTGAATACAGGTGAGGCAGAAAACTGGCAGGAAAAGACACAAATGACGCTAGTAAACAAGCAAGTCATAAACAGGATTTCAACAGTCATCCATCCAAGGGTTAATCCAAAGGCTAAAGTCTGTGATTTATTTGGGTCACTGTATGACCTAAGAATCAGTACGTTGTAAAATCTAACCTCTTAGTGAAAATCAGGGGCAGGGACAGACAGATGTTCAGCTTATTATGCAGAAATATCCTAACATTATCCTCAGAGGCTCTGTGGCTTTCTCTCTCTCTGGACCTCCGGAGACTTTGACATAAGAATCGTGTCACTTTCAGACAGCAGCTTGGAGCAGTCTCTGCTTCAGTGCTTTGACCGTGCTGTCAGCCTTAAAATCCATCCAATCATGTCTACGCGGTCAGTTATACAACCCTGCAAAAGCCTCCAAGTAAATCAACAAGTTCGATGCAGGCCATCCATTGATATGGAGGTGCTAATGGTCTGTCTGAGCACATGAATCACTAAAAACCCAATCAGAAGCAAAAAGCAGGACATCGTCTGCACCGCTGCCGTTCAAATGCATTCGTCAGGATCTACTGAGCCGATCACAATTTTATATCAAAGGTAGATATTCTGCAATAATAGAAATTCAGTAGTTACAGCTATGCCAAACAAGATGAAAATGTCTTAACAGGGTATAAAATGTGTGACATATTTGTCAGCCAGTGTTCCATTAAATGCCCCATTCCTCCCTCTCACATCATCTCCCTGCATGATGAAGCTAATGCTGTCAACTTTTCACCCCTTTATCCTGACTGCAGCGTTCCAAAATGAGGAGAGACAAGGCCAGGACGGCCCTTCTGCGTCCGCTCTTTTGGACAGGCGGTGAAAATGAAGGAAAGTCCTCCAAAGGCTCACCCTGGAGGCCTTATTAAATCCAAGGTTGAATCCACGTCTCCTCTGTCTCACTTTTTCCTCCACTATAAACCCTCTGATATCCAGGATTTGGTCGTGCGGTTTCACTCAGCCGGGACATCACGTACACAGCGTGCGCGGCGCAGTAATCCCAAGTCATCTGCGAGGCTTCACTTGGCCAAGGTGATGCTCTGTTGTTTCTACACAGAACGCTCTGGAGAATGATGCATGACTGACACTCACCTTGCTTGGGTTAGAAATTATTTCACAGCTTCATATGTTATTAAATGTTTCTCTATTTCACACTGATCTTCGTGATAGAGGCTGACGTGTTTACATGCAATGCAGCACATACAGTTCAGAACTGTCATGAAACAGGAAATATGGTTCCAGTAGCCCTATTACATCGCCATGTTTGCCCTTCGCCTGGTTTCTGTTGAGGTTCTTAAACTCCGAGGTGACCACCAATGTGTTTTACTTCGTTAATATTGAAAAGAATCCACAAATCTGCACAAAACGAGACGCGGGACTTCTGAAATAAAGTGAACGATGTCACAGTCGGCAGGGAGGTTAACAAATGTCTGTTTTAATCAGATTTTGCATGGGCTCTTTAGCTCTTCGTCGCAACGCAATCACAAAAAACATATCACACGACGTGATATGTGTTTGTTGGCATTTCTGTATAATATTAAACTCTAAAAATGGACTTGATGCACGGTGCCATGCAGCATCCCACTGCTGCATAAATCAGCATTCTGACTCAGATAATGCCTCGCTACTACAGCCACGGAGAATATGAATTTATGAGGCTCAAGTTACCACATACTGTAAACCCCGGAGAGAGAGAGCAGTATCGGCCACGAGACACCAGAAGTGATGCTTTGTCCTGGAGCCGCATCAGCCAGCAGAGGGATGGTGACAGCGTGGATGGAGGCGGGTTTTCTTCTGAGATCCCGTTGACAGTTCGTGGCTCGGCTGGAGGAGGAGGAATTCACTTTAAACTGAGCAACTGAGAATTCGTGAAGCATGAAATGTGGTGGCGGGTCCCTCCGTGCTGACATTTCGGTTGAAGACACACGTCCCCATTTGGTTCATTGTGACAAAAGTGGGCACTTTCCTCATTATTAATATTGCAAATCTAAGGACAATATTAAATTGATCCTTCCTTTCTTTTGCCCTTTTTCCTCTTGATTGTTTTTTTTTTTTTGGCACATCTGCCTTGTTTTGATAGATAGAGAGAAGGAATGACAGGAAGCAATGGGAATCAAACCTGTGCTGCTGCAGTATGTGGTATGTGAGCCACGGGGACGCCCTACCTCTTGAATGTAGATTAACATCAAACAGTAGTGGGGGATAAGATGTTAGTCCAGACCTGTTCGTAAAATATTGAATCATTCCCATATTGACTACTGAGTTTTTCCAAATGTAGATATATGAAACATCTGCGACAGTTTGTGAGAAATATGATACAGAATACAGATGAGGAAATATTGCTGCTCATACTTCATTTGTGTTATGAAAGTGTCAAGTTGTTTGTTTCTGCTGCAGTATGTGGTGATAAAATATGCTCTGTTTGGGAAAATAAGTGCCAAAAGTTTACATCTCTTCTCATTATTCGTCTGGACTGGGCAAAAAATGTCAGAAATTGCAGAGAAAAGATGAACATCTGCTCATTTGTGGGAGTATGTGCTAAATTCAAAATACAATCTAAAAATAACTATTTTCCTTTACATGCCAACCCATTATTTCAGTTCAGCGCTGTGTGCAGAATATAGCACTGATGGTCAGTCACACTTCATCCATCAAACAGGAACTACTTAGAACAGCATTAAAGCAAATGAAACGCTGTAAGAGTTTAAGTGGTTCCACCAAAGCTCCTCTGAGAGCTGCATCCAGTTTTAACCGATGGCAGTCGTCCGCAAAGCACTACTCTCATCTGTTGTTTTATGAACAGGCTAAGTGCTCTTCCTTTTGTACCTGTGAAAGAGATTTACATGTAAGATTGTAATTGTCTCTGAGAAGGTTGCGTGTTGTGAACCAACGGCGGCTGATGAACTAAAAGCATTCAACCAACTTATGAAGACAGTAAAACTGTTCATACAAGACAGGTCGGAAAATCAGGTGAGTTGTTGCTGCTGTGGTTCAGTTCATGTGATTACAGATGACCCTGTTGCACTGTGGGTCATATCTCAGTAAGGAGCTCCATCCTTAACAGACAAGCAGACAGCTGTACTCATTAAAGTTGTTAGCTTGATTATGTCTGATTATCTTCTTGTCAATATCCATCTTTTTAACTTTGTCTCAGTCAACCGTTTATAGATCCAGATGGGCCTGTTCCCAAAGGAACAACTCTGTAGTACCTTTAGGAAACGTAACTCTTCTAAATCTTTCAGCTGAGCAGAGAGAGTGAGAATTCCATCTGTCAATAATTAAGCATGTCCTGGTCAGAAGTGGAAATGGACAGATCGCTGGCTTAGTACGCAGGTGGTTTTTAGGTTTCATTGAGTGGATGCTCAGCTTAACCCCTCAACCTACAAGTTCAATAAAAGGCCTGAAATTTCCAAGTAACCAAAGGTTTTAAGCCATATTCTGGTGGAAATCCGTATAAAATGATACCCACCTTTCTTTGTTCTTTGTCTTTGTCTTCTTTCTTTCTGCCAATTTTCAGATTTCTGTGGTGAGTGTATAAAAGGATATACATATTAAATAGGACGATACAAAGCAGGAAGACACATCAGGCTTGGGAATGGAGAGATTTAAATGCTTTTTCTGAACGATATAGTCGATTTTAATGGGTTAATAATGTGAAAAAGCCCATTAAATTCAAAGTCCTTTAAATAAGCCTGAATTGTCATTATGTGTAGCAGTTAATGTACCAGTGTTTAAGGGGTTAAATGAGCAGTTGTTCAGCCACGTAGTTGTCACAGTGTCATTGTCACTGTCAGAGTTGGTCTGGTAAAAGTGCTAACTCAAAAATCCCTATTTAGTACAATAATCCTACAGTCAATAACCTTCAACCTCTTCATGTACACAGTGGGGAGGTGACACGAAATGGGTGAGAACCAGTCCAGATTCAGGAGCTGTGCTGAACATGAGATGGTTGAACAGGTCAGGGCAGCCAAGTCCATTAGGAAATTGCCAGAATTCTCTTTGCAGGCTGCCACGGGATCACAACTTCAAAGTTTGATGAGGCAGGTGATGGGATCACATGGACCCACCAGACCAACCACAGGTGTTTTCAGATGGTGTAGATAGATTAATGCACTACAGCTGCTCCTGGTATTTAGGATGAGTAAACAGTGCTTCAGAAATACTGTAAGTTTATATAGCCATGCTAATAAAGCCTTTTGAAAATGAAATTGAACTGAGGGAGACAGAGATGGGTAGAGGGAGAGTATGAGACAGACACACACGCACACACAGACAGAGAGATAGACAGGGTAAGACACACACACAGACAGGCAGACAGCGAGGTGTGCGTAGGGGGCGGTGGCACTCTGATTGCCCTGCTATCATTCTGGTTGTGCGTGATGAAATGGTGAATGTGAAGTCAGACACAGAACAGTGAAGCTCTGCTCTAAGCCTTAAATAAACAGAGTGTTTATCGGGCCACAAACACTGCATGGCGGAGTAGTAAACAGGCTGTGGAAGGCTTTCAGTTGTCAACAATAGAGTTTACGTGATTATGCGTGTGTGACCATTGTACATACTGTAGCGTGAGGAAAATGTTGTGACGTAACTTAAGAGTTTTATTCCACATGCAGGACAGGTTTGCCTCTCCAAGTCCAATGAATCACAAAACCGTGAACCACAAATCACCGCCGCCTGGAAGCAAAAGTGCCAAGCAATGCTGACTGTACGCTGAGGAACGGAGCAGTGAAATTCACAGCGTCTCCGTCCATTCACAGTGATGAATGGTCCCCCGCTCTCTGTGTCAAAACAACAAAGCACGCACAGACAAAGACTTTGATGATGAGTAATTTTCTCTGAGCTGAGATATGTAAAGCATCATCTCTGCGCTGTGTTTCTGTGAGTGTGGGAGATATTCAAGATCACTTTTACTCTTATAATCCACAACCTGAGGCACATCAGGCTGGATGTATACGGTCGGGATGATGCATGAAGCTGGACTTCCACTGAGTGATGGCACACAGCAATACAGACTTTAGAGCTTTTCAATGATGTCATGACAATGGGGATGAAATGGAAAAGGCGCCTCGGCAGATTACAGTGTACTGTACCGTCTATAGCATAATGGACTTGTCATTCATTCATGGCATTGGCCCTTTTGTTAAAGAGAACAGTTTATGAATAGATTTGATGCAGAGTTTGACACTGAAACAGAAATTGGACGTGATTGTGACCGTTCAATTTGAATCCAAAATGAGAGCTCCCCCTTCTACTGAAGGTAAAGATTTAAAAGCAGAATCGACATCGATAACAGCAATATGATGTCATGTGGAAATGCTTTAGACAGGATTTAGACCTTTGGAGGTATAGGGCTGAACGATTTATTGCTTTGTTATTGTTATTCAAGTCATCTATGCAATTTACATATCGCACTGGCCTGCAGCATAATCAATTTAAGTAATGAAGTCACTGAGCTTAACTGAGGCTCCTCTATATGTTTTGTTTACAAGAACAATCGCTTTAGTGAACAGCATGAATACAAAAATGAAAAGTCTGCATACGTGAGACTGTGTGCACAATTTCAGGATTGTAGCCAAAGCATGGGAAAAAAAAAGATCTTGTGATCTGATGCATCTTGTCTATGATTAGGTATCATAAGCAGCCTGACTCTAAGCTCCATACCTGCAGCATCTGAAATTTGAATCGCATTGATACTGCACACCTTAATCTCAGACTTCGCATCACATATCATTATCACATCATGGAAGGAGCTCACATCTCGACGTTGTGCAGCCCTACATGGAAGATGATCATTCCAAGCAGTGCAGCCACAGAAAATAAGTGAGAATGCATCTTTGTTTGAAAATTGAGGACTTATCTATGCTACACCAACCTTGCATGACAGCCCCATGCTCAGGCTCTGTGTTTGTGTGTATCTAATGTTGTTTGCTTAAAACCTCCCAATGTTGTGATCCCACACAAATCTGTCCAAATCAAATCTTACACAGGCTTATGTTGTGTACTAACTGTCTCCTCTCATTTTTGCCTCGACAAATTCTGTAATAAAATATGACAGGTTGTACATAGACCACCGAGCTTATTGAATTGTTGGCTTGTTTTGAAGATTAATCTGGGCCAACATATTCCTTGTGGCATTGTGAAACAACATTGCCACTAATGGCCTGATTTATCCCCGTAATACAGCCACAACGCTGACTCGGTTTGGGAATTCCTCTCACCAATATAGGTTTGTCATATTACACGCGGCGTGATTAATGTTCACCACGCTGAACGCCCATGAAAGCTTTGACAAAATTGCATCAACACATTTGACTGTGTCTCACAACAGATGGCCATATTGTATGTAATTGAGCATCTATAATATCCCCCAGTGGCTCAGTAGTACCTCCACATTAGGAAACACATTTGTTCACGTGAGTTATTTTTGTCAACATAACCACATTTGCACAGTTTGCGCAGGAAATCGCACTTTGCATCCACCACCCTGACAGCCAATCTTCTCATCGAGTCGGCAGTAGCGTATCCACCAGGCCTTGGAGGATGATGAAGATGCAAAATTCAAATTTGCTATGATACATGGACTCGCTCCCGCACAGCAACATACACAATGAGTAAACACTATTTCTATGCAAATTTTTGCACGTTTCACTGCAAGGGTCAGATGTAATTAGTGTGTTGATGTCAGTGCAGTTGTGCGGAACTGCATAGTTGAAAGGCAATACGGCAGGAAGCTAACATGTCGTGTCCGACCACAACCTGGGATAAAGTGACGATGGTGTGAGCTCTCTAGCTGAAAACTGATGCAGGGCAGTGTGTCGGTGTGTATGTGGGGAGAGTGTGTTTGCCTGTGTTGTGTATTTCTCTTCATCCATCCGTGCTGCATACCTGCATTCAGCACTCATTGACATTTAATTTGACAATTTTCAGCTCAGAAAGTGTTTTGTTTGACATTTTACCATGAGAGGAAAGAGATTTAGACTAAAAAAATAGGACCCAAAGAAGAGTGTTTTTACAAGACGTTTCCCTTATTATAGCATAACAAAGTTCTATCTGGCCATTGAAGCACAGGGATCCATAAAAGTCCATTCAAAGGATTATGGTCCCGGTAAATTCATGCCAAATATCTCCGGAATACCGCCATTGACCTAGTTCAGACGCCATCGTGTGAAAATCATTAAATGTTGTAAAATCACCAGAGCATTACTTTGACACTCGGTGAATCCGGTGCCTTCTCACTGTGAGGCGACCGTGCTACATGTCACCCTGCCGCTCAAGACAGAAAATGTAAAGAGGTGAAAGAGATAGTGTTAAAGAGGGTCAGTCCAGAAGGTCTTCCAGGGTTCATGAATTATATCGGTGAAACCCAACACTGACACCAGGTCATGCAGACACCACCAGTGCACCAGTATGGGAGGCATACATACAGTTATAGACCAATCACCATTACCTCATGATTGTGATTTTCTCTCTTTGCAGCCTTTCTATTATAAGTTAGTTTTGGAGAGTTTCTTTGCCTTTAAGAGCTGCAAAAAGGTTGTTAGATGTTCGCTGTGAACCGTGATCCTGCAGAGAAACTTGGTTTAAGTAATTACAACCAAAGTGGAGGAGTAGAAGAGTGGTATCGCCGCTGCCTCTACCCAGTCTCATGTCACACCAACCTCATGTCAGCCCACACATCATTAAATGCTGGAGTTTTTGAAGCCGATTGTGCTGCTTCCCCAGTGGTCGCTCAGGTCATTATCAGTCTAGGACTCTTTACACGCTGCTGGCATTTTACAAAAGTTAGTAAGTCCATTAGACGAGTGGCATTCAACATGCCGATTCATTTATCACCTAGTAGCTCATGCACTCAACTTTGTTGAAATTCTAATGAGGACAAGCGGGAAGACCAACACGGGAGAGAAGACAGATTTGAAAAGATCTGCGGTTTTTTCTTTTTTAGACTCTCATTTTGCAAGGTCGTAGTGAAGATGATGGAATAAATGAATCCTAAGTCCAACCACAAAGCTCCTTTTGAACGGCAGTAAACTGCCTAAGCATAACATTTTTGGCCTTTTTCTTGTCTGCATTGATAACGTACAATGTTTGACTGCTTTTGGCATTATTATTTCCCTATTATGTCTATATGAATAAATGAAACGATACCAGTATATTCAAAGAGGAAGAAAAATGGGAAAAGCGCCTTTGGGTTTGGACTAAGTCCATCTGCCAAGGAACAAATCCTAATTAAAGGTTGAATACAAACATAGAATACTTATGCTAACAAAAACAAACAACAGATAAATCATTGATAGTTATGATACAATTTATCATCACACAATGAAAATTCAAATAACAAGGAATCATCCTGTATTTGCATTGCATACTCTTCTTTTCACCTGACCTATACATTTCTTCTGCTCATCTCTGTCTCTCCTTTTTATATCTGCAAGCAGCTTTAGCTTGATCTAAATAAAGTACTTTGATCACGCGGGCCGTAACAAGATCTGAAAATGCACCACAGGATTCACGGGGTTCTCAAATATCGTCTGACAGGAAATGCTTTATTGATAACAGGAACGTGGGAACACTGATACCTCGTAATGGTCAACTGATGTCTCACTAAAAAGATGTAACTCTGTACAGAGAATCATTCAGCTGTCATGATGACGGCACAGGGAACAGGGAGGGGGTGTTAATTATAAATCAAGTCTTCTCATGAGATACAGTTATTATTACCGTCATCATTGCCACCACAGTTCCTTCGCTTCACTTTAAGGCTTCTTTACACTGCAGCTCTCGATGCCCAGTTCTGATTTTCTGCCTAAATCTGAATTCTTTAACACTTGTTTACATCTACCTTTAAAAGCGACCCATCTCTCATTCATGTTATCTTATGCATGCACTGTTGCCACTTTTATTTAAAGATAAGATCAAACTTTATTTACCCCGCAGGGATCTGTTGTGCAAAACAACTTGACCTTGGTTATCCTAAAGCAACGATCCTTAAGTTTTCTTCTTTAACCCCTTAAATTTTTTATTGTGTTTCCCTTTCGCGTTTGTCATGGGAAAATGACAAAATTTTGAGCACTGTTGCATTTGAAATGACCTGAGATATCTGATCTGTGTGATGACATGGGAGAGTCATTGGGAGAAATCAGATTATCTGATTTATTTCCTCATATGAATGTGGTGTAAATCTGATCTAAACATTACAAGATTCTCTTTGTGTTTTTCCCAGTTCCACCATCTTAATGCAGATCTCCTCTGTGCCAAATGTAAATGCAGCCAAAAAGATAGAAACACGATAAAGGTGTTTATTGCACAGATTTACCCTTTTGTGGTCATTACGTCCAATTTTCCTAGGTTCAGTGCAAGTCGAATTACAGGTCTAAAACTGGACTCCACTTGAATGTCTCCACCGTAGTAAAGCAGCTGTAATTGGTCTCCTGCGGCGTTGAGGCCCCTTGCCTGCTCCTCCATTAACAGCACCGCAGTGCTCCTGCTTGCAGCATGACAAAGCTGGCCTGCTGCTCTCCAAGGTGTTGATCTGTAAATGATGACTTTATGATGGAGGGTGCCTCCACGCTGCTCGGCCCTCTGTCAAAGGTACCACATGTTTGTTTTGCATTAATTTTTCATTCATGGTCTTGTTTTTGTAACACAAACGTGACAAAACGATCTACATGTTGTTTTCGATGTTGCCCAATTATGAAAGTGTCATAATTTGCCACAGAAGAACAAGAACTCAGTACAGACAGACACAATATGATGGTACAGAGTAGGCTTTAAATCGACCAAAAAAAGGTTAAAAAAAAGCCAATCCAAAGGTACAAAATGTTACTGTTGTTATAGCGCCACAATTGGGTCGATAGTATTTCTTTATTTCAGCCACCATTTGTTACATAACTTCATTCATGACATATGGCACTCTGATGAATGAACCGTGGCCACTGAACTTTGGCAGCCAATGGCAAAGACAACAACAAACTAATTTTCTACTTTTGTCCTGCTTGGTCCAGATATTCTACACGTACAACTCTCCCGACAACTGGCCAAATATTGTTGCAAAAAAAACCCATAAAAATCGTGAATGACCTCTATGAACAAAGAACAAGGAACTTTGATGACTCATCTGTACTGTGATGGTTATAGAAAAATCTGCCACAGATCATACATTGCACACACACATTGACTCTCTTTCTCCAACTATACCCTGACCTTGTATCCATGGTCTTATTCATCTTGAGGCCTTTGTATCTTTCTGCTGATACTGTCAGTTATACCGAAGGATCATCAGGTCCCTATATGGTCGTCCAAACAACAGTACATCAACAATCCTTTGAGACTCAGCACATTACTGTATTCACCTTGAGGCTACTTAAGCCAGTGCTTCATCTGTTGTTCAGAACTTTGTACTGAGACCTTAATGTCTTACCGTACAATCATTTAATATATATACAAGAAAGAACACTCACATGTATGCCCACTGTTCATAGGAAGGATGGGTGGAGTAAAAGAGAGCAAGAAAAACGTAGCCACGAACCTCACATCAGGAAAACGTGGGAGAATGTTCTGATTGGGGAAAATGGGGAAGAGGTGTGTAACATGGAAATGAAAATGTGACGGATTGGCTGGAGAGAGTCATGTGACAGAGACACACGAGTATAAAGCCAGAGGCAACTAAAATAATTGACAGGGAAGATGTTAAACAAGATTGTATTTGCATGGCTTTCACATTAGTTTTATACTCATTTGAATGTGGTGATGTCATGTTTTCTGGTGTCCATTACAGAACATCATTTCTGCCCAGCTTTCTTGTGTTCTTTGTTATCTACCTTAAATAGGGAGATGCATAGCCGCTTTTGATTTCGCCAGCACAGCCAAATTTGGATTTAGCATACATAAACTGTCTGTTGCCGGCTATTGCACGCTACATACAGTATATCCCATTCAATTATTGACAGTGCGGACAATGCAATGCAGCAAAACAGCCGAATGAAGCAGAGATTACAGCACAGAAGATTGCCTTTCAGTACTTCCTTAATGCTCTAGAGAGAACAGGATGTGGCTGGATCGATTCCCCGATTGCGCTGATCAATATCATACATGCATGTAGGCAAACACACAGGGTCCCTATATTCATATTTGGATAAATACACAGAATATCAGTTATGTTTCTTTTTAACTTAATTAGTAGCAGCAGCCGAAGTTAAGGACTCTCTGGCTTTGCGTCATTAGCATTTCCAAAGTGTGCCGCCACTTAGCTCCCTGTGGTTTCACTAAATTCACTCTTTACTCTCCATAATGAACTCTTTTGCATCACTTCCTCATTAAGCCAGTGGAAAAATGTTAGCCACTAAGGGAATAGAGGCTGACATAGTTTCTTCTTTGATCAACATTCAACAATAAAAGCCTATGGCTGACTGCAAACTCTGAATGCTTCTTCGGAGCGCTAACAACGCACAGGGTTTGGGTTTCTGTCATTTCTTATGTGGTGGAGTGACACAGAGGATTTCATTGCTGAAATAAGTGCTGTGACATGCAAATCTATACTTTCATGATCAAGCCAAGTAACAATTTTTGTCCACAAAATGACAGACTTTTGTATTTTTAATGCATGAATTGACAAAGAGACATTTTGTATATCTTCTTCGAAATGATAGAGACATTTGTATTTCATCCACAAATTGACAAAAAGCCATTTGTATTTGGTCAGCAGTAGTATCTCCTTCATGTATTTTGTCCATGAGTTAACCGAAGAGACATTTATTCCACATTTCATTTCATTGACAAAAGGCAAAACATAATTTTTAGTTTGTGAATGACTAAAATGTCATTTTGTGAGAGAAAATAGACTTCATTTACATTATGGTGCGTTAAAAAATACCATGCATCTCTGTAGCACAAATTACATTTTTTGCAAACAAACGTACTTAAACAAAATCTTCTGTGTTACACATAATATTCATAATGGGATCAGAGAATTCTTGGATCAAATCATATTTGTGAAGTGAGAATAACATCACCTAGTCCAGACACATTCTGGTCTGAACAGATTACATTCGATTGTGGAGTGGATGGAATCTCAGAGAAAATTTGATCAACTCGTCTCTCCTTCCTCATCCTATTTGCATTCAAGTTCTTCCTCTACAACTCCTACCAACCAAAAACTGTGATATGATATGGCATATGATTGACAGCTGAGGAAGATTTTCCCCTTGTGGTACACTATGGTATTTTTGGAGCAGATTTTTTCCTCAATACTTTTAAAAAGTTATATACTGTAACTTTAGCTTGTCAGAACCCCTGCTGACATACCTGTTGGGTTGTGAAATTCTAAAAATGGTGCAGAACAGGCGGCCGTCAATAGAATCCAATCCAACTAAGTACCTTCCAACTACACAGTCAAATATAAAAAATCCTAAGACTTTGAGGATTGCAGCAGCTCGGTGCTGCTGGGAACAGAAACGCTCATGCAATGTGCTGATAAAGCTGCAGCCTTACCTTTCCTCTGCATATGTACAGTAGCTTACATGTACCGTATATATTATGGATTAAATGTCTATTTAATCCATAATATATTTAATTATATTTAATTGGCTGGAGGAGCTGATACCGGCTTAGCACCACTTGTTTAAGACTGCAGTGTTCCCGTTCCAACACCAGCACTTATTCTAAAATTTATTTTATAGCAAGTGATGAACCTGTTTTGACAAAAATAGTGAAGAAATTATTTGAAAAAATCTAAGTACTCCACTAAAAGATGTCAAAAGGACATTTTTCATGTCCTTTGTTTTCATTGGTGTTGATGGAAATAGGAAAATTTGAATAATAATGAAATCAAGTACGTCTACTCCACTGTTCAGATCACTAAGAAACATCCAGGAATGCATACACTGAACACATGCACATAATTGTAAAGCCTACAGAAATATGTTTGAAACACATTTTATCTTTCATTATCTTGAAAACAATCCATGTCTAATTCGCATTAAAATACTTTAAGAATCTGTATATTTGTAGTCATTAAGGCTTCAAATAATTCTTATAATAAGATAAATAAATATTTTGAAATAAAGTAACACTAGCATCATCCTAACATCTTTACAATAGTTGTAAATTGTATGATGGTATAAGGTTTGGCGATGGTGTGACTTTTTGTAAATAAAGTTGTTCTATTTTTTTTTCTTTCCAGCTGAGTGTTTATGGCCCCACCTGTGTCGTTGGAAGGTGGAGACTCATTAAATTAAACAAATTGTGTCAGCTTTAGAGCGGACCTCTAGAAAACAGTATGAATGATTTGGTTGGTTTTGTTAAAGTTCCTACAGTTTGTAGGAAATGTCCAGAGTTAAACTTTAAAAGTTATATTCAAAAGCTTTGCTATGAAATTAGACCCCAACACTAGCTAGCTAGCCAACTGCTAATGGCGCGCTTCGGACAACTCAAACTAAAACAACCAAAATGTCCGACCTCCTACTCAAGTCGGCGTTCTTTTTTGGACAATATGGGGCGGATTGATTGAACCAAACTTCAGTGAGAATCAGTTTCCTCGGACGTCGAACAAGTACATGGTAGGTGAACTGAAATCACGCAATAAATGTGAAACATTGACAGAAACACAGCAAATATCAGGTTGAAAACAACATAAACAGCACAGCTAACTGTAAGACTTCTATTTTATTTTTGATTCAAAGCGAATTTTTGTATTTGAAAAAAACCCATCAACAATATTTCATTGTCTTACATTTGCAACAGGTGTATTTTGCGTTAAAATGCATTTTAATGGCCATCCCTGCTGATAACCACCATTTTGACCTGGTGAGTTGTGACGTGAGGAAACTTTACAGTGCGCGCGCACGCCGTATGGTCCCTATGCTGCCTATAGCGCTTTGATTTACCACCGGACAGCACGCGCCGCTCCTGTCACAATACTACAGGTGGGTGGCGTTATAATCTCCGTCATAACTGCAAAGCTGCGGCGCAAACAGATGATCAGAGAGCGCATATCATCATTTGGTGTTTTCAACTTGCGGGTTTGAAGTAAAGGACGTTTTTGTTTTTTTTCTCCGGCTGTGCGTGTGCATGTGTGCGTGAGTGTGTTCGTGGGAGAGAAAACGATAAAGAGAGAGGCAGAGATGCATTAAAGTTGATGGTATAGGCGTTTTCAGGTGGATGTTCTTGTCTTGCAGATTATTTCTGTGCGGGACCATGAACTCATCAGCAGGTGTAGGAAACTACCGTAAAGCCTCCATCAAGGGAGAAAAGGTAATTTATACTTCTCTATTCTCGACTTATGTCCACGTTGTTTTTCTATGAACTGGGGTTAAATGCTTCGTATTTTGGCACAATGCGATGACAATATTGTGTTTCATCTGCTGTGGACTCGAAAACAAAGACGATCAGAGTCACATTACGTGTTGTTAATGAGGTGTTGCTGTCATCCCAGACTTTTATCTTGCCTTTAACTGAGGGACTTTATTTTCCAGTGAAATGATCACAATTTATTTATTTATTTATTTACAAATTAGTTAACATCTTAAACACTGGGAAATAATAATTAAGACAAATAGTGCAGGGTTATGTAAAGGACTTTGATACATTTAGTGGACATTAGTAATATGTTCAAATTGTGTATACCATGGAGGAAAGGCATAAAAAGTCACAATTTTTACAGACTTTAGGCTTTAAAAAATCTCAAAATCCATATAGTAATCCTTACTTTACTTTAGTTGTACTAAGCCTTACTAAGTTACGGAATTTTCAGTGTTACTTAAAATTCCCTTCATTCTGGATGTGTTGGGTATCATTTAAAACAGGTTTGTGCAGAATGCATCCTTATGTGCTTTATATCTTTGTAAACTAAGCCTTTTACTACAGTCTGACTATAAAGATTCAGTTGGACTCATTGGTGGTCACTTCACAGTTTAAGATATTAATAGAACTTTGAGGACAGAAAAGGTTTATATTCAAATAATTTCAGGCTTTGATGTGTCATAACAGATTGATGCATCATCCAAGCACAGCAAGATGTCAAAGTGAGAGCTTTGTTGTGTTTTTGTGTTCCCTTCATAGCTCTTCTAAGTAAAAGATCAGTAATCGGTCTATTTGGATGGAATGGAATGGACTTGGCGCTAATTCACACTACTCCCATATATTCATTTCCTCACAAAACTTAAAACGTAAAAGTTAACTTGCATACATTTTGGCTACCATAATAAACAGACAAGATATCTGTCTTCCTGTAGTGGTCAAGCCATCTTCAAAATAGTTTTGAGAGAACAAAATCTGTCTTTTTAGATATTTTTGCAAATTGAATGATGTCTATGATGTTAAATGTTGTCAATATTCAATCTATTTGTTAGAAATTACAGTATGTACTTTAGTCAGTGGTCATTGATTGTCATGTAAATCCACATTATAGAATATTTTTTTTACAATGACATCTGAATGAGTCTCAATTTCATCCCCTGTGCTCAGTGTCACAGTGTAAGCTTCAGGTCATTCCATCCTGGAGTGAGTTTGCCCTCTGCTGGAGGTATAAAGTCACATACTAACAGTATAATCCCATAGCATCTTGACACACTATTCTCCCCAGTTAGTTTTGGTCATATGGACTCTTGTGAGAAGCTCAGTGGCTGTGCATTTTAACCTGTTTAACACTAGTAAATTAATTGATAAGTGAGTACACTTGAATTGCAAACAGTTTGGGGTCATTTAAAGGATTTTGGCTAAATTTAATGGTCCATTTCACATTAATAACCCATTAAAAAAGGACGCCAAGAAAACTTTTTTTTTGCTTTCTTTTATTTTCATGAAGACAAAGTTATTCAGTGATTCAGGTCACATTTAATGGTACAGGTGTATACCTCAAAGCATCCAATTCCCATAGTTCTATGATGAGTGGATAAAATGTCAAAAAGCATTAAACAGTGCTGTAAAAAACGCAATATATGCAATTTAGAAAGGCTTTGTGACACTACATAGAGCTTGATGGTCATGGCAAAACGTCCTGATGATGAAGTCTCTAACTCTCTGACATCCCCTTTGAAGTTACTCTGCCACATTTTTATTAAATTATGCTATGATCTGTAGCCAGTTTGCAAAGAAAGATACAATGAAGTGTGGCTGTCGATACCCGAGGCCTTTTAAGATTCATTATTGCTGTTATGATCCTGTTCTGAAAATGAGAGGACACTGTTGAAGGCTCTATCTACATGATTACACTCATCTCAACGTTATTGTTTTTCTTCTTATTATTTTTCTTTTCCTGCTCTCATTGGTTTGTTGATCATTGTGTTGAAAAATTATAACATTCATAGATTTTTCACCTTCTTCAGACTCTGAATCACAGTCACAGACAGAATAAGGACGAAATCTGCTACGATTGATATGTAGGTCACAGGTTACGGCAGTTTGAAGCTTTCAATCGCTTAGTAGAAGCAATACACATACTGTAGCTACATATAATGCTCTCCTGATTATCAGTAACATTTTAAGTCTTTATTCATGGGTAAGAAAGACGGTGCAGTTTTGGGTCTCAAGAGTGTAACGTTTTACATTTTCCACAATATTGGTCAAATTTACCTGTCATATATCGCATGAACTCGTTGTGAAAAAGGACTAAAAAAGTCTTGGAATTTCTAGATTTAGTATTCAATAAAATATTTGATATTATTGAAATCCATAATAGTAACCCTTATGTTTTAATCTGAAATGCATATTTCCAAAGGTTTTGTACCGTCCTATGTAGTGTCATAACCTTTTATGTACTGGACGCACAACTGAGAAAATTGGATTTTCTGAGCAGAAACACTTGTTAGCTATGGCATCTTTATTATTTCCCTTATCCTTGCTTTTGCATAATTTTTAAAGATTTCCCCAGATAGCGTCTTAATACTTTCTGTATCTTTGGGCAGCTTCATAAATATTCATGAGAAAACCACTTTGTGATTGGCTGCCTTACCACATGCCTGAATCATGAATATTCATTACCAAGGAGCTGAACACAAGTAGGGA
Organism: Brotula barbata; assembly: GCA_900303265.1. Classification (NCBI taxonomy): domain Eukaryota; kingdom Metazoa; phylum Chordata; class Actinopteri; order Ophidiiformes; family Ophidiidae; genus Brotula; species Brotula barbata. The sequence continues at coordinate 67,707 of OMNV01009075.1, read as the reverse complement.
TTGGCTGAATCAAGACTGGGCTTACATTGCCAATCTTTAATGCATCCTTATTACAGTAACTTTTAAATAAAACATCTATCATTGAACCATATTCTTGCAAATATTCTTGGCAGGTATGTAGGACTCCAAGAGAAATCTAATTCTATTCTAAATGGGGAACGCATCATTCAAGAGATTTGTGGTATCGTAACTTGTTTTTCGTAATTTGTTAAAGACATGTGGTGTACAGATTGTTTATCTGAAGACTGAATCACAAGTATAAACACTAAATTGAGGTTCAAGATATTCTATTTTACTTTTAATACTTAAGTACAGTTATTATCCCAGTACATACCTTTAATACTTAGCTAAATGACTTTTACTCAAGTATATTTTGTAATGGGAGAATTTCATTTGTAACCATCTTTCAATGAGACATTTATACTTCCTCTCCTGTACGCCTTCACTGTATTTTATATACTCCTGGCAGTGCTGAGCATGTCATGAATAATGTGAAGATTGCACTCCTGACAGTTTTCACAATAAACTATCACCCAGGAGGATGTGCAATAACCCAGTCATTTCACATTCATGTTTCCTTAGATGTTATAACGTGTAAATGGATATTTCCATTTCTCGTTTGCATTCTATAAACACTTGTTGACCTGTCGGAAACACCCGAAGAACCTCCATTTCCTCATAGTCTTAAATCCATTTCGATCTTACATCTTTGGTGTTTGAATTAAATTTAAAACTGCATCATTAATTATATGCAGGCATGGCCCTGATTGAATCATTACTGTTCATGTGTGGCTCTTACACCAAGTAGCAGAACATGCACTTCCTGTTATGTCTTGACTCTTCTGTTGTATTGGCTACCTCTGGTGTTATTTGATGTTTTAGAGGTCAGCATCTTTCTCCTGAGTAAAGACATCTATCATTTGTATTTACAAAGAATCTTTCTGTTTCTAAGATTGGAGTGTTATTGTTGCACAGTCTGGAAAATCTTCAAGTTGCACATGTTCAGACAAAACTGTTTTAGCATTTGTTGTCCGTGTAAATTCAGTGGTTGGCACAGACTATGGTGTGTTTTCGCCGGAAAAATATAAAGTCTAAGTATAAATATAAAGTAATATTAACCTATTTAAACATCTAATTATGAGTTTGAGTGTGTCTCAATGTTTTACTGAGACCCTGAGCTGAATGTTAAGGTTCCCTGGAGTCAAATGTTACACCCAAGTGCTTGCTGAAATGATTTGTATGCTCAGGGAATATGTATGAATGTCTTTCAAAGGCATTCTGTATTCATCAAGTGGATTCTCTGTGTTTGTGCACAACCACTGCACTTTGAATTGCCTGCTTAAATGTTTGCATTGCCGCCTGCAGTGACTATTCATAAAATGACTTTTCCTCTTGCAGAGTGGATACACACATGCATGCACACACATATACATGCATCTTCTTTTTGATGTCATCAGTTTATCTTACCTAATGACGATATGGCAGTGTTAATGCGTTGGTGAACAATTGCATGGTGTTAACCTAAAAGGAGTTCCTCTGTTATGACTTTCTCTCCCAATGATGAAATTGAACTGGTTATCAACTACACCGATGGTTCACAGCCCCCCGGTGGTCTGTGGAGGTATTGCAGGTGGTCTGTGACAAAAACTTCAGTAAAGTCGTTTTAATGCAAGGAGTAGTTAAGATATTTTAAAATTATTATTACATAATGCTCAGGTTGCTTACTATTCAGGAATGTGATGCATGGGCCAAAATAGGTTGAAAAGCCTTGGACTAGAGTATGATCCTAATGGCAGCTAATTATATGAACAACTTGAAGGATTATCTAAAAACAAAGAAGCAACATTTTCCAGCTCGGTCCATATCTTTTATATTTGAAATTTTGTTACAAGTAACTGGTACCAAAATTTGTATAACATGCCTACCAATGCATTGAAATCAGTTAATAGCCTTTTTGAGTTAACCGACAAACTCGTCTGAAAACATAACCTTCTCGGCAGAGGTAATGAAACGAAATCTGACACAGAGAACCAACTAGGGACATCCAGCAGCTAGGGACAACAGCATTCAACAGCAGTCATTTGTCACAGCTAACTGCTGTGCTGACAGTTTGTGACTCCAGGGAAGGTTTGTTGTAGATGAGAGACGTGAAAGCTGCCCAGATTTTTGCAGCTCCTGGCCACCCTTGGGCATCAAACGCTCTTCCTCCTTGCCCCGAATCGTCCATTTGCATTGCTCCCATTGGGTGCAAGGTTCACAGACACAGATGCTCTGATAGCCCTCTGTTTCTGATGAACCTGTTAGACACCTCTGATATGCACATATTTTGGACCTCATTTCTATTCCAAAAACAAAAGCAGTTTCAATTCCTATCTTTGCTCTGCTGCCCCTCCCTGAGCTCAAAGAGGAGCTGGTCTGAGAGGCATACAAACTACAGCCGTCTGAATGTTTGCTGTCCTCAGGGAAGAGGATGGTGGAGAATGCTTGGAGCGGAAAGCCAGGGATAGGGATTGTGGTCTGGTTGCAAGGTCACACACAGAGCTGTGCTAAGGACATAGAGGTTTGATGGGCATCGTGGAACAGCTTGCTAATATCCTGAGGATATCATTTTACACATTATTGCATTTAATTATCACATGTTTTCGTATCACAATTTTGATTGTAATTCCAATAATTTTGCAAGTCTAATCTGGAGAATACTGTATGCATTGGATACTCTTACCTTCCACATCTACATATATGGCCCAAATATCTCATGTTCTGGTTTAGAGTATTAGACGGCTCCAAATTTGTGTCTTCCATTGATCATAGATCATAAAACGCGTATCAGCACCTCACAGCATTCTGCAAAATCAGCAAGCGACAAACAGAGCAAATTGGTAAAGGAATGTATGTTCTGTGGGAAAACAAATAAAGAGGAAAAAGAATTTCAATGCTTGCATTGTTAATATTCTGTCAGTATGATAAAACACCTCATCACCCACGTGCTCCGCAGCAATCACGCCTGTGACCTTTTACACTAATTGCAATTATAGTGACTTACTGTTAGCCAGTATCGGTCATAATCTTCTGAGGATATGTCATGGCTGTAAATGTGACAAAAATGAAAGGAGTAGATGACCAATCAAAGGCATGTTTAAAGGACCCCAGGGAAATGTCATGGCAGAAAATCAGCTTGTTAACAGCAGTGGCTATAACACCACCATGTCTTATATTAACTTAAAGGAATTATTACTCTGCAACACAGTCGCCAGAGCAATTATTCTCTGAGATGAAACCTCATCTCCTGTGGTGTGCATGCAGATATGAACTTAAACTTAATCTCCATCACTGGCAAAGAGCAAAGCTTTTATGTGTGTGCCTGATTAGCACAGCTGCAACAGCGAAATTCCTTAAAATTCACAGCTGTTTCCTTAAGTGTTCTTCTCATGTTCCTCCATAGAATGACAGCTTTTATTGCGTTACATTCCGTGACGACCCTGGAGCTCTTTACCATCCAGTGTCGGTGTGGGTTTGTTGTCCGTGTGCAAATCAGAGGCATAAAGTATGAGCTGAAGCCCAGCAGCCAGTGGTGATAAACGGCTCCAGCAGCAGTGGAAAAACTCTTTAAATGGGCCCATGAGTCACGGCAGAAAAGAAATTTAGCTTTAAATATCATCATTTATGAAGAACCATGAAGTCTCAAACCTTTTTCTGTGTCATAAATATATACTTCACCCATGAAATAGGAATGTAGACATTTAAACGTTACATAAATTGTGCACTTTTGGTGATAAATGTGGCTCCCATAGCTTTTTACTTTATACCCTGCAATAGAAATGGTCTACCAGAGCCTTCATTGCTATTTTTGCTTAATGTGATGCCATTTTTTAAAGTCTCTAGAAATGCCTCAACACATTTCAATCTAAAGGGCCTCATTATTCAATAAACCATTACAACTTAAAAATAAATAAATTAAGTTTTGTCTTTGAAAATTAGAAAGTAAACCCATTAATTTTATTCATGAAATTTAGAGATAAAAAACATGAAGATACACACTTGGCGTATCTGTAGCTGAAGTAACCTCCATAACACTTCCTTATACAGTATGTCATCCAAAGTTAATAATTTTGTTATGTTACATCATTTCATTATGTATGAATGACAACCCACATGATTTATGAAAAAAACCTTCCCAGACGTGTGTAGGATTTAGATAAAAATAACTTGACGAGTAATGTTAAAGTTAGATTTTTGTGATTATTATAATCATACATTTCTGTATTAGTAATGCGATATAAAATTCAAAATAAAGATAAGCAATTATAAACATCACGACTAACGTTACAATTCGATACATTTGAATCCACACAGTAAAAAAAACACCATACTTTAGTAGTAAAAAATGTGAGGCATGTTTCTCCTGATATTTGATGTTCACACGTCTACAATTTCACACAGGTCAGCAAATTCACAAGCTCATAGTCAATACCAGGCATGATTCACCCTCCTTAGCCATAGCCTGCTATATGACTGCTGGTAGTCTTGTGAGTCCCTGCACATGTTATAATTTACTATTTGTGTTTTCTATGCTTGTTGTTTGAAGGTGTTGTGCTGCTTCTTGCCTCTGCCATAATCTGCTGAGTGGATTTGATTCGTGTAGCACACTTAGAGGAGAGTGTGTGCAGATTTTCATTGAGAAATGTGTCTTGTCCTACTTTATGCGAAAGATGTTTCATTCTGGTCTCGTAGAACACGCTTTGTTTTCCTAACATGAACTGTACGTTCACAGTCCCAGCCCTCAGATGCAGGCACAAGCGCTACATAAATAATGCTGCAGCGTTGATCGTGCCAGGCTTGCATCTTCTTAGCATGGCTAGACGGGTGGGGGTGGACGAGTGGACATGAGGTGAGAGTAGCTGGGGCTGTATTTTACGATCTGGGAGACAGGCGGTGTAAATATTACCTGTGTTTAATCACAACCAAAGCGGAAAGACAAATAAATTGATACATTTCTTGGTAATAGCTGCACACACCATAGGTGAATTAAGTAGCAGTAACACACACATACACACAAACTTACACCACACGCACACTTGATGCAAGAAGAAATGCCTGGCATGCAATAATGCTGCTGAAGTGATGAAGTGGAATTGTTTACTGTTTAAGTATTTGTGTGTGTGTTTGTGAGAGAGAGAGAGAGAGAGAGAGAATGTTATTGTGGATGTGTGCGCGTGTGCTTGCTGGCAGATTTGTATTTTCCCAGCTTTTCGAACTGTATCTACTTTTCCCTGAAAAAAGTCCCGTTGAGGGAGTTTGAGTACGTGTGTGTGAGTGAATGAATGAGTGCGGGAGGGAAGGACGGGGGAGATAAGTAGCATTTGTAGCAGTCTGAGTGGAGGAGATGCACACCTCCTCTCATCTCACCCCCACGCTGCCCCGTTCACGTGGAAGCGATGCTCGTGTCTGTGTGATTGATTCACCCAGAAAGGAGGGAGAGAGAGAGAGACAGTTTGGTGAAGCTCCTGGACCTTCAGGTCATCCTCTCCCTTGCTGTAGGGAGGTAGAGATGGGAGGGGGGTAGGGAGGGGTGGTTGACTTCTCAGACACCTCCAGCGCCCCAACTTCACTTCAGTTGACTTCACGGAGGTGTG
>OMNV01009075.1:0-61913 GCA_900303265.1 Brotula barbata | reverse complement strand
CGAGTCTCCTGCTCTTGTCAAGCTGCTGGTTCTTTCTGAGAGCAACTGGACAGTCAGGGAGGTACAAATGGGTCCCCGTGCCCATTTTGAGGATGTGGATGGACAATTGCTTTCTGCGTGGCTTTCTTTCCAGCGTTTTAATGATTGTGGCGTTTACTGCCTCATTGTTATTCCCTGTGAGATGCTGCCGTTTAATGATTTCAGATGGACCTGGCCACTATGGGGCAAAGTTACCTGGATACAGGTCTGCATGTATTGAAGTGGGATGGCTTTGGATGTAGAGCAGAATATTTGTGAGTGGATGAAATCCTCATCATAAATGAATAACTAATTGTAAACGTTCAGCTAAGACAAAGACTTTATGCAGCTAATATGCATGCAAATGTAATGATTTTGATTCAGATTTTTATTGTCCCACATGGGAAATCTATCTTGCAGTTTGGCTCCAATACATTACATACATTATACAATGCATATCTCTGCCAGTGTACAGTCCTGAAATTATGTCTCTGTCTATCAATAATAAAATTTAAATTAGATTTAATTTAATTCCTCTGCTTACAAACCAACAAACGTTTACATATCCAGTTCTAATTGAATATGGGCAAAATTTTAGCTATTGTTATTATGGCGTCGCCACCAGATTGGTGTTTTGTTTTGTTTTTTGCATAGTAGTAAGACTCAGATTGACTAGACTCATTCATTCATTCATGATATAGTTGAACTTTTGTCTTTGACAATATACACAATTATAGAATTGAAAATAAAAAAAAACAAAAAAACAAAAACGTAATTTGTAAAATACAGTTGATGTGGCAGAGATAGCAACAGTGTACATGGTAAGAATAACAACAGTAGACAATACAACTACGCAGAATAAAAAAGGAATGAAAATTCGACCAGATAAATGAGATAGATGACGAGGGTAAAGACTTTTCTAACTTGTGTTGTTCTGTAGTAATTTGATAACAAAGAGTGAGTCGGGATGAAAAGAACGCTTGTGTCTGTGGCTCATAATCTGTTCCCAACAGGACAAGACGCAAGTCATTTGAGATTTCTCATGTGTAAATCTGGTCCATGTGGAACAAAAATCCATAAATTTTGAGCCCCATGGAGGATTAAAAGATACAAGCAAGTTATATTGTGCACTACTAGAAATGAATAACCCAGCCAGTATGTAAATATGAGGCTGCTACTCGTTTCAAGAATGAATTATCAGTGATAACCTTGTTCACTTTAGCATACAGTGAACTCTATTGTATTCCGTCTGTGTTTTACACACAGAAACAAAAGCACACAGTCATACACACTACATAACAATACATTTCAGTGAGACGGTGCTCCGCTTCAGCTTGTGCTCTTTCTTTGCTTCTTATCCCCCCTGCCTCCCTCCCTTCCTCCCATCATCTTTTCAAAAGGCTCTACTCTGCTGTTTCCCTTGAACCTTGCCGCAGTCTATTTTCCACATCTGTTGACATTAAACTTCATTTCGTCACTGACTTATCTGCCGCCATTTCAATTTGGACTGATCGCACAGCTTGCCCTCATCTGTAAAATAGTGTAAGATTCAGCACTTGTTCTCTGTAAATGATCCCTCACTGCTTCTAATAGGCTTTTGCAACAAGCATAGCTGTCTTCGGTCTTAGAAATAAGTTAAGAGACTTGTATTTTACTTTCATTACCCTAGCTGTAAATTAGTCTGTTTACTTTAAAGTAATAATCTTTACTTTTGCCTTTTTTCCTCTAGCAACTGCCATCTAATAGTAGTAGGGGGTAGTAACAGCAAGTTGGCAAACAACCACTCCCATAATTTAATGCAAAATGCAACTGTCATAGTGAGATGATGTCATTCATCGCCATTCCCAAACAAATCAACTGGATAATGTCAGGTGTGCATAACGTTAATCGTTAGTAGTGTACTGGTGTAAGTAGTGCGGGAAAAGTAAGGTTAAATAGATGAACAGAAACCGACAGCTCTACACCTCTTTATGTACTGTGATGCCCTCTTCCGAAAGACGCGTTTTGTTTTTTTAAACTGCACCTCCAGTTTTCCATCTTGTCCTTGTGTTTTCTGCTATTGTCTGCCTGCATCATTTTCCTGGGAATGTCAGGTCTGTAAGGATTTATGAAAAATCCAATCTTGAAAAAAGTCAGTCAGATGATTTTTGCAACAAAAACACCACAGAAAATCGCTCTTAAATTTTATTTTATTGAAAAAAAAGTTAAGCTTTGCCATTAATGTAAATGTTGAGGGATATATTCATAATCATGTCCGTGAATGATATAATTTATTATTCACAGTACACATTTAGACTGTTTATGTCAGCGTATTATTGAGTGAATAGTACCTGACCTGAATTCAGCAACCACTTCAGTAATTTGTGCAGGCATTCTGCGTTTTGTGCAGGGGACCATGAGCGTAAGAAAGTGCTTCGACTTGCAGCACGTCGTAATCAAATCACCATTGTTACATGGCCCGAAATGAGCCAAGTGTTGTAACGCAGCGTTCTGGTGTAATTCAATGATAAGGAATGTTTTCCCCCGCATAGGCCTATTGACTTTGGCCTTCAGTTAGACATAATTAAATTTTGATAAACACTGACAGAAGAAGATGTCTCTACCCGGGGAGCAATTGGTTTTTAGATGGAGAAGTGTCCAATAAAACACTGCAATCCTGACAGGAGACAAGATCTATCTGTCTGTCTATCTGTCTGTCTTGCTGGCTGGCTGTGATTTACAGTATGTAATCCCTGCCCTATTTCCACTAATTGGAACAATTTGATTCAGTACATGTAGATTTATGATTCTTCCAATCACTCTACTGTCCTGGGCAAGCTTTATGATCAAATTTACCCGGCCAAGCCATAACTAAATGTGGTCCTTAATCAATCCAGGCAGCAGGATGATGAGGAAACCTTTTGCCAAAGTTGGCACAGCTCAGCATCAAGGGAATGATTATTGTCCAGCTATTATCAAATGGAAAACAATGTAGTTTAACCTATTCTCTTACATGAATGTAGAATGCAGTAATTCCTTGATTCAGCCGGGTATTGAGGAAAATGGGTATGACTGCTCTCTCACTAAACATTGATTGATTGATCTGTTTGCCCTTCCATCAAATTAATGTGTGTCAATTAGAACACTGTAGTGAATACTGATGAAAACAGGTCAGAATGTAGTGGCATTTCGCTTAATGCAAACAAATTAATGTGTGCGTTGTAAGTGTATAAACTATAGAGGGCTATACTTTATGAATCATATATGAGTCTGTGGTGTGACAATGCAATGAGCCACACCACAACTTCTTATTTAGTTTTTACAGCGCAATATTACGGATTGCATGTTATTCAATTCATCTGAGCTTTTGGTTTAGTATGTCATCTGCTAGAAAACTGATATCACTGATTGTTTCACGCAGAAGTGGGATTTTTACCTTGGAGTTACCTTGGAGTATCCTAACACACTGTGGAGCACATGGTTGCTTTACATTCCTGTACTATTTCATTACAGCACTGTTCAGAAGAAAGCACCTCTGTCCACAAGCGTAGAGTTAAGAGAGTCATTTGGCTTGGACCCTGAACTCTGAGGGGACCCATGAGGCAATGACACAGCAATGTTAGCAACGACACAGATCTGCTTCTGCTGCTATTGAAATCTATGAATGGAGTAATATGTATTATATGACAGGCCCCTCCCCCCGCACGCCCTTCTTTCCCGGAACCCCGATCCCAATAGAGATTATGCCTTAGAGTAATCCACCGAATAATTGTGTATAATTAGTTATATAGACTGGGCCTTCTTGAGTAACGCACTGCTTTTTGGGAAACATCATTTTCCAGGTAGTTTGTTGTTTTTTATTATGGTGGCTTTCTCCATCTACTTGTGTGGTCTGTGAATGCTTATTTTTACAATTGTGCATCGTAGAAGACCTGGAAGTTTGTATGCTGGCTTTACACCGGCCAGCCTAATACCAGTTAGTATATAGCAGCAAGTATGTCCATATTTTGTAGTCGACAACTTAAAATTCTACACTCTTTAGATCACTACACAGAACACTACAAACATAGTTTTAAGAGACAGACAGAGTCCCCATCCATTGCTTGCTAGTTACCTCTACTACCTAAATTACTTACTTAATCATGATTTCATATAAAAATCGCATGCAAAGGGATCCATGCCCTATTTTGACTAAGGTCCCCGGGGTTGCTAGAATAACCTCTGTCCCTATATACAATAATAATAAAACATCTTTGTGTTTTCAATACATTTCCTTGGTGCTTTAACTATATGTTGTCCTGGTAAATGTTTGTCACTGAAATTACTATATACTATACTAAACTGGCTGAGGGAAATTTACTGTATAGTGGAGCCACAACATTCATCACTCACAGAATCATAAAGTAAATGGTTGCATAATGACATTAAAATTATTTTTGTCTGTGCTTAAGTCAAATTAAAGCCAAATTCAATTAAAAGTAAGGTTACTGGTGCACTAACCTATTATAGCTATGTTGTCAAACAAAAAAGAAATGCAGACAATAAGGCAGAACTTGATGCCTTGTGAGTGCGGTATGAGGTGTTATTCCAGTCATCTTGTGTGTCTGTGAGCAGGCGATAGGGAAGTCAAGCTGAGCCCAGAATCCATAGCGGGGTCCTGAGGGGAGTGTTAGTGCACAATAGCTCCCCAACAAGGTAAGGGAGATTGGAAGACATCCATCAGAGAGTCTGGGATGGGACGTCAAGTGACTTGGGTCTATTTCCCTGGTGTGCAGAGACCCAGGAAAGACATTTATGAACAGGAGAAACAAATGATGACAGCGATCAGAGCAAGCAGGAGCACTGAGGCAGTGGAGAGCAGTCTACAAAATACAGTAAATTTCGCTTCAACTGAAAATTTTGAGCAAAATAGGAATATTTCAAGTCAAAGAAAATTGCATTCAAATTGAAACGGAAAAGCTGCTACTCATCAAAGGAAGCAATGTCATATGTTCTTGTTTTTCAATGAATATCCAAGCCACCGAAATTAATGGTCCGTATTCCAAATGCACATCTTATTATGGTGGTTACATTCATAATTCAAGCCATGAATCAATGAGTGCCCCTAGCAGTTCTTTTAGAGCTAGAGATGACTTACCATTTGTAAAGAAATTAATCGAAACTCCCTCTTTGTTCAAAGCTGAATGGCGAATATATCATTTTTGCTGCCGTAGTTGGTATTCAGGGATTAATCTTTAAAAACAGAATGATTATGGGATGAAGTAAATGACTGCTAATGAATGTATCTCGCAAACTCAGGGTTGAGGCACAAAAACAGTGCTGTTCAGTAAAACGCATCTGTCTGTCGTGAGCCACAGTTTGTGCTGCTTTGAAGTTGCGTCCCTGTGTAGATGACCTATTTCTTAGAAACACAGCTCAGCCTCAGTGGAGTGATAGCTTGAGCTGTCACAGTGGGAGGATGGAGAGTTGTTGGACTACAGCATTCATGACAGTGATGGAAGAGATTCTAACGCTGGCAGAACCACACATACACCCTTATTTGGCTCCCGTAGGTGACAATAACCGAAAATCAGCTTCCTGCAGGTTTTGCACCTGGCAAAAGACAGAAAATCGTCTGCACTCTGATTTGTGTGTTTGGGTTAATGCATTATGTATTCGGGGCGTTCCTTATGTATGTATGGGCACAAAACTATGAAAACTATCTTGCAACCGCGCCGGAACTCGAATCCCCCTCCCAATAAGAAACTTACAGTGCCAACAAAGATCTTTTGGCCAAATAAAATCACTGAGGAAGACATCAGAGCAGAAATGATATCTCATTCAGATGAATTGGAGATGGCTAGGGCAGATGTGCAACTCCCTGTTCAGGACAACCCAAAGCCTGAACCTACAGATAGATCCCATAGCACCAACCCACAGAGACAAACTGCAGTTGCCTCAAGTGCCAGATGAAGTCACAATGGAGATGCCATGGCCATGAAAATATGGAAGGAGGAAACGGTCTGTAAGATGGTGTAGTTGGTGGAATCGCTTCCTCTTCTGCTGCTGATAACTGAAGTAGTGATTTCCCCTTGGGGTAAATGGTATTTTTCTGGCACAAAGGTAATCATTGGTAGGAGGCACTACAGAGACAGGATATGTTTTTCACAGAGGATTCAGTTTATGGATTCCTATCAGGATAGAATGCATAGAATGCAAATTCTAGAAAGAAGTTTTTCAAAAAGTTACGTAATGTTGCTGTAAGGGTTAAGAGACCTTCAGATAGGCTGTATGTTATTTTACAAAATCAAAAAATATTTTGATAATAATAACAATAATACATTCCAAGTTTTTTTCAGATTCTGATTTTCAGATTATTTTGCAGATGTGGACTGAATGTAGAGCAAATCAATTCAGCTCAGAACGTTAGAGAACCCAGAATAAAGCAAAAGCTAAGGGAGCAGTGAGAGGATGTGCAATACTTTTTTTTTTATTGTTTTTCAGAAATAGAGATAAAAGTTGGGTTTTATTGAGAATGTTTTGGTTTTGTAATCATCAAGATTTTACATCCATGTGAAAATTACATCCAAACAGTACATCAGATGTAACGCAGAGGGCTTGATATTTGTGTTTGTGGCACTTTCCTGTACTTGGAAATAGTCAGCAAATCGACCCCCTTGATAAACAGCAGTGTGACAGCCCTCTAGTGCTGTCCTTGGGAACTTCACCTTTAGATGTCTCCCATTGATTGTTGACTCATCACACCTATGCTGGACTAACTTCTTCCCGCAGCATCCGGTTTGTTTTCTCTTCACTTCACCAACTGAATTATATTTCACCGATCATTGATTGTCATTTTAAATGATTGGTAATTGCTTATCCTCAAAGAAGATATGGGTGCTATTTACCTTGAGTGTGGTCCAGGATTATAATTTGTAAATCTGTAGACAATCAGTGTATGAATAACACAAGAGGACCAGAAATACTTTGATTTCTGATACTGGGGTACAATTGTTTTCTAAAAAATACTTTTGATACTTAAGTAAGATTAACATTAGCAGTTAAATTAATTTCACTAATGTTTTTCGTGGGTCTATTTGAAGTTAGTCGTTTTTAAAAGAGATATCTGCACTTTGACCCAAGTATAACTTTTAGGCACTGTATCCATCATTGAAACTAAGCAGTACGTGAGTAAAATGGTACGTAAATCCTATCAGCTGAATCACTGTTTCAAAATATCTTGTGTAAAACCAATTTCACGATTGGAAAAAAGGAGACATTTCGCGTTCTCTCTCGGTTTCCGTAATTACACAAAGTAATCGTGGTTTTAAAGTTGTACTCCGTTTTAGAGGTCTGTTGTTGCGGTCAGCCTGTTCTAACCCGGAGCGCCGCAGAGAGGCACTCGAGCTCCGTCCTGATGGGACAAAATGGCAATACCCGCGCGTAAATAACAGCCACGGTTTGTGAAAACGTAAGCCAGCGAGTGGCACTGATTGAAACGCCTGCAGTGAGAAGAAGCTGCGGTGGGAGAAGTTGTGAACGCAGCGGCCGCGCTGTAGCAGTTCAGTGTGTGTCAGCGCTGGTCACTTCTCATGCAGAGCGCGTTCGCGGAGAGCGGCGGTGTCTCTCTGTCTCTCTCACTCTCTCTCTGTGTCTGTCTCCCTCTCTGTCCTTCACACTCTCCACGCGGTAGGACAGTGCGCCAGGAACTGAAAAGTGTGGAAACGTCCCTCTTTTGTCCCATTGTTCCTTGCGCGCAATTCTCCTCCGTCTCCGGAACTGAATGTCTGGGTAGAAAGAGCATCCGCCTGCTCCCCGGCTGCGAGGCGGCATCAGGAAACTGAAGAAGAGGGGCCAACGTGTTGTGAATACAGAAGAGGGCAACTATTGACACCTACAGTCCACCAGTGTGCTGTGCGCCTGGACAACGCAACGGCAAAGACACGTCGCTGCGAAAGGATTCAGATTTTGGAGACAACACACACTCACAGATGCGCGTTTTCTAGCTCGGCGTCTTTTTTTGCTCCATTCCGGAGGAGAGAAACTGGCAGCCCGCCATCGGTTCTCCTCGAAGAGCACAGAGAAACCAACAAAAAAACAAAAAACAACCCCAACCAGGCGAGACCCTGACATGCTCTAAGTTGCTCCACCGAGACCGGACCTGTATATTATGGCTTCGCTGTATCAGAGATTCACCGGGAAGATCAATACGACAAATTCCTTCCCACACCCACCTGAGGCGAGCCACCTTCTCGGCGGGCAGGTCGTAGACGAGGAAAACGCAGCGAAGACCCCGCAGACCCTCGACGGCAGAGCTCACGTCCAGTACCGCAAGAAATGCGTGCGGGAGGACGAGGATGTAAGACGCCTGCACTCTTATTTGCAAAGATCAACCTAAAAGTGCCGTGTAGAGTAGAGTTTAACACACGCACAATCATACAGTATATAGGATATGTGCTTTCACTTCGTCAGTCTAAAGTTTTATATTATTGCCTTGTATTCACCCCAGATGGTGTTGCTTGGATCTTTTTGTCTTTGGTTGAAGTCTGATCACAGAATTTTTTCTCTTATTTTTGTCAGGCAGTATTCAGTACCCCGGTAGATAAACATCAGAAATGGCCTGGGGAAGCTGGTGTAGTAATTGTGTCTGTGATCTGTCAGGATACAATATGATTTTCACTGAATGTAACTGAAAATGGGTGTAACTGATAATTAATAATCAAAAATCAAACCATAGATATAAACAAACCTAAATCCTCTCTAAAGCATAACTTGTTGAAGGCAAACTCCAACATTGAGATCTCAAATTCTGTGTACTCCAAAAACAGCGTCCCTAGTCCTGTTTGTATGTTCAGTGAACTTTTGAAAAGATTAGTTAAAGTAGGTGTAATCTAAAGGTTTCTGATGCATCTAATCACTGCTGCAATAGTCACAATCCAGTCCAATATCCAAGTGTTCAAAGACTTCATCCCTGAATCTTGGGTCTTGGCCTTTATTTGCCGCTGTCCATGGTGCTGAAGTTGGAGTGTGTGGCTTAGATTGTTCTGGTGCTGACAGACTGTAGTAGAACATAAATGCAGGAGTGCCTATTCTGCCACCATATGAAAATGATGTAAAACACATGGTATGTTGGTGGGACGGCCATTGTCGTAGTTAAAAGCATATGTGCCAACAAAGTATTTAAAACAGATCTTTATGTTAAAAAGGTTGCTATTGTTGTAATATGTTTATGGTCAGTTAATATTAGTTACATGCACCTATTAAATGCTGGTTTACTCATGCATGTAATTTAGGTGACAGTTCTCAAGTTATCACTGTTGCTGTGTGCTGTTAAACTAAATGTGTTGTTTGAGTAAGCTCTAATCTGATAACTGATAGTTTTGGTGTGTCACCTCTGACATGAAGTAACGCGTTTTTGATGGTTACTTCCTCTTTCTCTGAGACCTTAGAGAGTGTGGTTTAGCACATTGCATAAATGATTTATTGTGGTATCAATGAAAATGTGATATTCAGCCCTATTCTGGAGATATGGGGATATGGATATATGGATTTGGGGTTGACTCACCATCTGTAGGCCTTATGGAACCTAGTATTACATTAGTCGTTGGTCATAATGGTAGGAGCATTAGCAATTAGAAAGATAATTTGTCATTGCACTCTAAAATGCAGGGGGACATTAAAATGCAATAAAATAGAGGGACTTTGGCCTCATAGCATAAATTCATTATAGATAAATGGCGCAATAAATACATGAAATAATGATAAATACAATAGTAAAAACATACATGGACGGACACTAGACATAAAAATGTGATTATCATCCAAATGGGCAACCATTTAAACCACTCACTCCACCTTTTGTTTGGTGGAGGCGTGATTCCTGATCTTTACAAGTTAATGAGCATTTTTATTGTTCGAGACGACACCAGTTCAAGCCTTAGAAAACACTCGCACACTTCTGTCTTTTATCTTTTAACAGCTGCTAAAGCCAGCATGTTTCTCTGAATTATTCATGTTAACGCAGAGAATCAGGTGATAAAGTTGACAACAGGCTGCACACTGACATTGTTTGGGCTGTCAATAACACCTGCGTTGCGTGCTAGGTGCAGGCCACCATATTGTCCTGTAAAAAGGCTCGGTTTTTATTGTAAGATGTGCGTTCACTTCCCCCTTTTGCAGTTAAACCTTGTGCTTGTGTCTGAGTGTGAGAGGTAACATTTTTATTAGCTTTGCACTGTTCACCTTGAGGTCACCTCTAGTCGTGATGTTCCCCTGAGTTGTGCTGGAGCATGAAATTGCCTCTTGCCTCAGGAGATGGGGAGACCATTGGAAGGAATTCTTATCCTGACCCTTCCCCCAATAAAAGCCAAAACAAGATTTTTCAAGAAGAAAGGGAAAAAGACTTGAAAATCACAACCTTTGTCTTATTCAACGCGATGACTATCTGCTGTACGTGGCGTTTGATGGTTGAGGCAGTAGCTAATATGTTAAAAAGGAGATTTTTAAGTAAGAGACTCCCTTTTTAATTTCACAGCAGAATTCTACTGAGCCCTTAGGCTCACAGAATGCAGGCCTTGCACCTTTGTTTGTGTCTGCGTGTGTGCACGTGTGTGTGTGTGTTTGTGCTGTGCGAGGCTGATTAAGTGTTCCCCTGCCCTGTGTGTATGCATCAGTATTTTGCAGCCGAGGTTGAGTCACCAAGGGAGATATCAGCACGGTTCTTTCTCTTTCTGATTGTGCTTTGTTGCTAACGACGCCGAATCCGGCAAAGCGCCTTCAGTGGATCATTGCTGTTTGCCTCGTGAAATAAGATGACATTTTAAACACAGACTGGTGTCGCGGGACCTCTTCATGGCCAGGATCATATTGACTTTTCCTGCATACACAGCAGTAAAACAAATGTTTCTCCATTTTTTGAGTCTCACAGTGTGATAATGATAGGTGACACATGACTTTGCGGGGTTTACAGTCAACACATATCAAATTACAACCTCAGATTTATGCAGTTTATTTTATCGCCGTCAGATACTCTCTGAGAGATGCCAAGATCTTAGGGATCTTTATCACAATTGGAGAAACTCATGTTGCTGTCACTTTTCAGTCCTGTTTTTTTACTGACGCTTGTTAAGGGACAGACCTTCATGATTTGTTCAGAAATTCAAATTGCTGTTATTTCAATAAGTATTGTGATTACAATTTGGATCTGCAATCATTTTCTTTGTCAGTGGGACAGCATTTGATATTTTAATGTGCATGTCAATAAGCATAATAACTTACTGACTACTTGACTTTCACTACTGATACGCAGATACACAGTCTCATGGTGGTACCTGATTTATACACTCTAACTACGCACCATCTAAGTCAGATCATTGGGAAATGGCCACTGACTTCACCATAATCCCCTGGGGGACAGCAGAAGGATTACAGTAATTACCCCAATACCCAATATATTTACATTTATGCATTTGGCAGACGCTTCAAGCTCAATGAATGTGCTAACTGCAAGGTGCTAGTCTAGCAAGTCATTAGTTACTACATTATTGACATGATAGAAGAAGGAAAGAGTGGGCTCCCATTCCCATTTAACTTAGTTTTTATTTTTAAATGCCTGTGATAAAGTAGGCTTTTCTGTTTTTTCAAGGAATCATCTGTGGTCATCACCATCATTTTGAGCGCTCCTTACGCTATAATGTATGTTATGTATGTATGTATACAGTATATACTGTATATGTACATGCTACTTCTTGCGTTTGCAATTTTTATTTTTTTTATTTTAATCCTTTTAATTGTTCAGCTCTGTTAAGAAGCATAGCAGTTCTTGACCTCACAATCGACTGTTTATCTCCAACACTGATTCCAGCTACTCATCACGTAGACAAAATCGTATTATGTTGTTTTTTGTTGATTGTCAATTCGTCTGCAGCTAAAATTGTGCCTTAACTGACAACTGTGAATTTGCCCATGAAGAGTCCAAAAATTCCCCAAGGCTGCCTTAAGACTTACTCTCTAATGCATTACCATTTCTTCTCCTCTTGGGCTGCAGACTCAATTAAAACTAAATTGGAATTATCAAAATTTTATTACTTGTAATGAGTTGCTCCTGTTAAAAACGTATTTTGCCCACCTCGCCTCCAGATGACTGGCATCTATTTATCATGGAAACTTTGTATGTACAATGTGCTGAATTCTGCGTCCTCGCTTACTGCCCATTTCCCATGTTGGGACATTGATGCTACATGAACAGCAAAAAAGCTCTTACACATATTTCAGATGTGAGTGATGTTTCACCCTGGCTGATTTAAGTTTGTAATTTGTCACATTTTACACTGATGTCAAGGGCTGATTCATGTCTTACATGCCGCCTGTCCTCACATACACTTGGCTGTGTCTTTTCCTAAAAATCCAAGGAAAACGGTCTGACCCAGATCCAAAGTTTTAGTTTATCTCTCCACTTCCTTCCTTCACAGTCCAGAGCACATATGAATCAGTAAGGCTCAGCGTCACAAGTGGTTTGATATAAGGATGAGCTCAGTGATATGTGATAGACTGTTCTCATTATCTTTGTGAGCAAGCCTACTGTACAATTGTGATGACAAGCACTAAGCACTGAGCGCCTCCACTGGCTTCAATACTTCATCCAACATGTGTCTCCCACCTCCTTTTAGAAAACAGTGCTGTGCACACGTTCATATATGAATGCAAATCTGAAAAGGACTTTCCAAATTAATTTTTTCTTCAGATGTGAAAACTATGTAATGGAAAAGCTGTCAAAAATCACACATGCACCCATGTACAATCAAACCAAATCAATAATGGCACACATATATTGAGAATTTAAATGAGTAATAAGTAGTTAGTAATGCGCGTTTGTTTCTTATCATTTTTTCAAAGAAAAGTCTCACAGGAAGCCGTGAAGATTGAAAATCCCAGATTTAAACCTATTTGTCTCTTTGGCCTCTTTGGCCTTTGTGTTCATCTTATCTCATCAACATCATCAGCAGTTTATGGAAGCCTCAAATCACAATGACAAATTTGACCTAAAATGATGCATTTCACACTCGCTGACCACCTGTGTGTTGCATGTGGTAAGGCCATATAAGGCAGACTAGCTGTCACCCAGTACAGCTCCTCCCCCCTCAAGACGGCACAGCATCCTCAGCAGGACCTCTTGCTCTGCGTTGCCATGGTTGCAAAGGTGGAGAGGGTGAGGCTGTGGGAACATGCATGCTGTTGCTTGCTTGTTGCTCTCTCTGACTGCCATCTGGAGATGACGCAGCTCTCTTATTGCTGTCACACATCATGCTCTGTCCTCTGTCACAGGCCTGCCATGTCGTTTTCCTCCATCCTGATGTAGTGAAATCATATACGCTGAGACAGGTTGTTCCTTTTGGCTACTTACGAATGGATCCCTCTGCCTCTCTGTCTGTGGGTTTGGTGACAGACTTATTCAGTATCGACCTTTTTTTTTCGGCTGCTCCTTACCCAGAGGGCTTCTCAACGAGTCATCCATCCCTCATCCCGTACCTCTACTCTCTGTCGACACGCCATCGTTCATCCCTCTCCCCCACCACCACCACCTCCATGGACCTGTCAACAGCACGTCAGCAAGGCCGCTGCCTCTGCCTAGCTCAGAGACTATCCATCTTTCTCTTGATGATTTACCGTATTATTACAAATGCCGACAGAGGGTATTAGTCAGTGTAAACAGAAATATTTCATTGCTCTGCTTTGAGGAAGGGGTTGATGTTGAGCTCCTGTCACGGGGAAAGATTTCCTGTTTTGGAGATTAAGTAACGTCATCAACTGTTGTTAAGCTTCCACATGGAAATTTTCACCCTGTGGTTTGATTTCAGTTTAATTTGTGCAAGATCTGTCCTTTTAGTTATGTTGTAAATCCCCTCCACTTTTTACAGTTTAACCATACCACTACTGAACTGACTCTGTCAGCCTTTATTTTGGTGCTCTGTTTTCTACGATCATAGCTGTTCAGAGGAAGAATGTGGCTCTAAAACCTTTGTTTTCTTCTCTCTCTCCTCTCAGACGCTAAATATAACATCTCCCTCCCAATCCTCGTTTTATTTATAGCTCCAGACTGTCTCTTAAACCCCCTTTCCCTTTGATTAGTCTTCATTAGTTACATGCTTAATCATGTGTGTTTCCTCTCTGTTCAATAAACAGCATTAGCAATTGCAGGGAGATTTATGACACAGAGCAATAGCATGAATACAATTGTTGAACTTTTCCATGCGCTGCCTCTCTTCTGCCACTAGAGGCTGTCATGTTCCAATCAATGCACCAACCCTCCTAGTAGATGTCAGCACACAGTGGATGAGATAAAGACCTTTATCACAAACACAAGCATGTTTTCCCACGCTTGTTTCAGCGTACAAATGTATTTTCAACCCATATCAACTTAAAAATCCTGCGAAAAAATCCCCAACATGCTGAAGATTGTGGTTTTCTACATGGTCTTCTGAACACAGAACAACTGACATCACAAACAGATTGAAGAATAAATTGATAATGTCGACCTGGTCGCAGGCAGAACAAAGGCTGCTCAGTGGGAGGAAGATCACATTATCATAGTGGTCGTATAGGGTATAGAAAAGAAGTGATGCAGGCAGAAATTTAAATAAGAAGGCCAAAATTCTGTCAGCTAGAATAAGAAGAGCCGAGTGGAGCTTTAAATACTCGAGTCACCTGTGTGTGTGTGTGGCTGCCTGAGCTGAGACACGGCAGCAGGAATCTGTTGTGTCACATAAGCAGATTCTCTTTATCATGGCGTTTTTTTGAAAGTTGCATCATGTTTGGAGATGTATGGTGTTCACTCACCAGCTCCACAGTAGTGTTGTAGTCTATAGGATGGACCCACATAGAATCCATGGAACACATGGCAGCAGCTGTAAAAGTTATGTCACATGAAGTTGCCTCAGAAATGGTTCCATTCAAATAATAAAATAAATGTCGTGAAAGTAGCAATTTTAAGGATAACACTGTTTCTGAGTTGAGAACTTATTCCAGTGATTTATAATCAACACAGCTCCACAGATATATGTTTTAGAAACTTGTCCTCCTGTAGGATTCCCTGTTTTGAGCTGAGAAAATGTTGAGAACTTTCTGGCTAAATAACAGTATATCTGCCCTGCAAGCTGGAAGTTTGCTGTTTTAAGGCCTAAATGAGCTTGACTGGACTGTGAAACCCAATGAAAGTTGTCCCTGACTACCAGGATTCTCAGAACTAAAGCTGGCAGTAATTTTGATCTGTGTTTCATTGTAAATGATGAGCAAAAATAATTTAATGCATTCCAGATAGAAAATCAGTGAACCTATATTTTTATTATCAATTCATCATATTTTGTTTGCTCCATCATCATTTCCTGTCTTTGTAGCGGCATCTGTAGCGTCAATGGGTTGGTGGTTGCCCAAACTGTTAGATTTCACACAATTGGGGCCTCTCCTGTCACCAGAGTCTGCTTTAGTCTTCTGATGAATAAGGCATGAGAATCGGTTTTCATGTTGCATCCTCGCCGGACTTTTACATGCATTCTAGCCTTGCAAGGAGCTACATAAGAGCAGGAAGAAACATTTGGTACCTGCGAGATGAAGGTGGGTTTCTGCTTTAATGTCTGCTTTAGAGACGATGAAGATGATCAGTAAGATTTAGCATAGAGTAACAGGTTGTTGAGCGATCTCATCGCATCCGGCTGGTATGTTGTGAGCGAGTGTCAGTCTTCTTATTTACCTCTTGTGTACAGCAATATGTAGGTCATTGTTGCTGTGCACATTGTCATTTCTCAGGATCACATTTAGTCAGGCAATTTCAGCATTACAGAGCTTTCACCGCTATGCACATCATCACCTCCAGTCAATATCTCCCTCCTTTTCCTATGAAGCAGGGAGTCAGAAGTCTGAATGAAACATGGAGCTCCGGGGATGAAGGAGCAGATTGCTTTTCCCTGTGCTGGGAGTCGAGCAGCGACTTGTGATGACGATGTTGTGTGTGGAGCGCAGAGCAGAGAGGCGAGATAATGATCGTGTGGTATAGTGGAGGTGGGGAGAAGGGGGTGGCTATTGAGTGGTTTGCTTTTCTGAAACTGGCAGCCTGTCAGATTGCTCTCTACAAAAGACAGAATGCTGGACCCCAATGATTGATGTTCCTCCTCCCTAGATTGGCTGTTGCATCATGGGACTACAGCAGCTTTATTACTGGATACGTTTAGAAGACCTCCTGCATTATGGTACATGTGCTGAGACAAACATATGGTGTCCTCTTTCTACAGTATGAACTCCACCAGGGAGGATTTGTCTCTGTCTGTCAGTTAGGCTAAAAAACAGCTGGTCTAACCACATAAGTACTGGTAAATTAATTGATAAATTCAGGGTTATTTGAAGGACTTTAGTAAACCATTAATTAGTGAGTATAGTACATATACTAGATGTTTTGGGTATCATTTCATACAAATTTCCCCAGATCCTTATGTATTTAGTGTTTTGGGAAACATTTTGATTTGATTTTAAAACAGAGCATCAGTGTTGATGAAGATGGTTCTGTTGGTAAAAAAGGAGTTTAATTGTTACTGAGTTGAAACAATATTAGGTTTGTCATAGTAGTTTCTTTCTTTTGTGGTCAGTATCTCAGCACAACTATCAACTTTTATCTTATCTTTTGTTTTTTTTTCAACCTTGGTGACAGTATGTGCTGAGTGTCCTTCCAGTATGGTTTCTACAGTAACTTCTCTCTGAAGGGCAGAGCGCAGATATTTTGTACAATTTGTGTGTCACCTTTTCCAGGTCGTCGTTTCCTTCCATTTGACTTCTTAACTTCACACTTCAGGAAACAAACAGTTGATGAGCTTGTCGTTGTGTGAAGAGCATATTTATCAATTCAAAATGGTTGTGCGTGGGTGTGTGACTCCTGAGAGAAAGGTAGAGGGAAGACGGCATAAACAACCCTGGGTAAAAAGTGCCATAAAGTGGCTTTGTGTGTGGTGTGTAATGCTGATCTGTGCTGAACAGCAAGATGGAGCTAATGGGCCTGGTAAGTGCTTCAGTGCTGATTGTTGTGAAGGGGATGATCGCTTTGGCTTCATCCCACACTCTCCGGTGGGGTTGTGTTTCAGAGATGAATTTCGGACACCCTGCTGATACACCTTCAGTGTTCTGACATGATCTGCATAGGTTTCATGGGCGGTGTCGGATTCTTGTCGCCAGCCTCAGATGGGGTCTCCTTGATGACATCTGTACTCTTGAGAAAGGACGGCAGGAGTCTTCGTTGGAAAAATACAGATGAACACACAGTAGCTCTCTTCGTACACACACCCATACAGCAACTCACTCACTCTAATTTGATGTGTGGAGTGTGGAACTTTGAGCTGAGATGCTGACTATGAGAATATTCTCACTGAGAGTTAAGGTGTGTCTTGTTTATGACCTGATCACTACTCCCTGTCTATGCATCCACATCAGTCCTCGCTTGTCTTCTCTAATGCCAACGCTGCATACACCACCGCTCCGTTACAATGAAAACACGCAAGTTGTCCCGAGTGGAGAAACTGTGGAAGGTGAGTTGTGTTCCACTTTAAGGATGTGCATCTTATTCATGCGTGCATTTATTTAATAGTTTGGGTTTGTGCAGCATTTTAGTTTTCTTTGCTAATCATGATTTTATTAATATTGGGAAGTTGAAAGACATTTTCAAATGACTTGGTAAGCTGTTGCTGTGGATGAGGAAATTTCTGAGCTGTCTATGTATTTATTGATTGGTTTGATTGGTGTAATAAAAAACTGCAGTTTAAAAAAGATTAAGTTAGTTAATTCAAAGATTAACAATGTGAAATTTTTAAAAAGTATTGAGTAAACTGATTATTGAGATTGTGGAATTCAAAGAATCACTCATTTTACTCCCTCTCTTCTTGTATGGCGATTTAAGTTTTCACTGAACATCTAACCTGTATTCCCCAGAGCGTTGTTTTAGGAACTCCTGTTAAAACCAGACTCCGAGGATCCAAAGAGGGAAAGTCTTAATGCACTTTCCTCATCGGCATTAATTGTGGTTAAGCAGTGGATGCACTATAATGCACCGAGTGCTTCCCAGTCTGATCTTGCATTATCAGCTAATTTACTAGACTACATATTTAATATACGTCCTAGACAGTGTTGGACCTCCCAGCACAAATATTCCAAACATTACTTCATAAAAACCTGCACTCAAGGGATCGGAATAATTAGCATCACTTTCTTGTGATTGTCTCTGAAAAACTCCAGGTAAACTCCTTTGGGCAAAATGGAGTTATCTCAACCTACGATTGATATTTTGTTTACTTGATTGAAAAATTAAACTGGAGTAGAATCTTAAAGGACTGTTGATTAGAGATTGAAAACGTTTTGTGTTGTAATGTGGGTTGCATATGGTAAGGACCCTCACACTGGCCATTACGGAAGCGGCAGTGTTCCATGGTAGCCTGATGTTTGCATATTGGGAGAAACAGCAGATGAGACCGTTTCACTTGATGCTATCAGTGTCACACAGGGAGCGGTAGGCAACAATGACATACTATCTGTCTTTGATAGACTCAGGCTGCAGCTTAGTGGCTGATAATGATCATGCATGGCGGCTTGGGGTTTTGGTCCTCTTGGATATGTTGATGCCTGTAATGTACGTTTCTTTTGACATGATCGGAGGATTACTTTTAAGAGTCCTCTGAGAGTCTGAAGGAAATTCTGTGTTTTATGGATACATTGCTGCTCTTTTACAACTATTTCTGATCATTGTTGTCATTGTGAACATTGTCCTCATGCACTTATTGTTTTATAGGGTTTATAGGCTCCATGTACACTGGGGTTTCTGCAGTTTTAGGAAACTTACATTTAATGCCCTTCTAATGCCACACAATTAAATTCAAGACCAATTTCAAAATGTAATATATGGCAAAAAGCACGGAATGCCACTTAGGCAGCATAGGTTAAGGGACATTTTGTTCTTAACACACAAAGGTGGACACAGTTCGGAAAATTTATCTGGCTCCTTGATTATATTTCTAGGACTGGTGTTTTGTCTCTGTGTGCAGACACTAAAGTATTCTTGGCTGTAGTAGTACTGTGCACAATGAGTTAAAATGTTTTTGGGGACAGTCTCTTTAAAGCAGCAAGCTCTGGTGTGGAATGGGAGAAATAGTCCTTCCACAACTCCTCCCTCCCGAGAACTGGGTCTGCAAGAGCAACAAAGAGAGACAGAATAGAATAATTAAACATAAAGTCATAAAGTGTTTTGTCACTTGACAGGAATCCTTGGAGACGGATGATGAAAATCTTTGAAATCCACAGTGAATGGCTAAAGATGAAGCCGTATTCATTAGGAGTCTTATAATTCACTTTTATTAAATCCCCTGCTACTCCATCAAAACAAGAATAGAACAGCACTGGTGTATTATCATTCCTTTTTACTGTGATTATTATTTCCCTTTGGTCAACTGCATAGTAATTCTTCATGTGCATTTTGTTTAGTTGTTGGTCTGTAAGTCCCTTATTAATTGCCATTGCAGCTGTCGTTTTTCAGTAAGGAAAAAAAGCCAAAACGCCGTGTTAACGTTAAACCTTTTCTTCTTGTCATTTTACAACCCTCTTGTAAGCCATTGATGAGCACACGTAAAGTTCACGAGGCTTGTAAATCTGATTTATGAGGTCTGGATCAGCAGATGGGTTAATGCTCTGTAAATGCATGCTGACTCACCCTGCTTGTTTCTTTTTGGATTTGCCAGCTGTTTAAGAGCCAAACTTTACAAACACTTAACTGTTTCATTGGTGATGTTGTTTCCTCCCTGTTTTTAATTATGTGACTTTGGATAGCAGTTGTATGAAGGTGCCCTTGACTGTTTTTTTGTTTAATATAATCTTGGGCACTCTGATAGAGTAAATTTGTTAGAGATGAGACACGGAGATGACAACTGATGATCTCAATTATTAATCAAGTAGTCCATGTTTGTATATTGATGCTCTCTGATGTTTCCATCAACTGATGATGTCAATTATTAATCAAGTAGTTGATGTTTGTATATGTATATTCTGTGAGGTTTCCATCAACCTGTTTCTTTCTGTAAGAGAGGCAAGAAGGACAAATTGAGAGAAACTCCTCAATCCCAACTAATAATAATTTTAATGTAAACCCATCATAATCCAGCCAATTTGATATGAATGTTTAGGTATTTTAATGCATTGTAAAGTGATTTGGAGTTTCCTGAAAGGCACATACAAATTTAATGTAGTGATAATAGTATAATGATTTTGTCGTCTTAATTGCCCCTACATCCAGGTTATACTGTGTGGAATTTAAGATACTTTTTGCTGTGTCATCCCATAACTGCATCATCTTTTGTGTTTTATGCGAAGAGATCCCAAACAACTGATGCTTCTGGCCTTTCCTTGCTCTAACCCTCAAGCACAGTGGCTTCACCTTTCACCATATTGCTAAATAACTTATTTTGTTTGTTGTTTAATAGTTGCCAATCCATCTTCATGTTGCAGTACTGCCACCAACTGGGCTGGTACGTGGGTCATACTGCTGAATTATTGCATTTTTAATTAATCATGACAGCCCTACAGGACTTTCCTCTCATCTGAGTCAGCATATTTTAATGCACTCAATACTAGGAGTCCTCGTCCTTACATTGTGACCAAAGACAAAAATGCAATTACGTATTATGTGCACAATTAATACGATTACCTTGTGATTTCACGATATTTAGACCTACAATCTTACACCGTCTGGTTTTGCATGTCATCTGCAGGTTAAGCACGTTTTTATTTAAACCTTGCCAGTTTCTTTTTTTATTCCCTGGAGCCTTAAAGAGCTCATGTTTGTGTTTGAGTTTGGCGTCATTCTTCTGGTGATTCTTTTCCTCAGGAGAGTCTCTTGGCTTGAAC
This sequence comes from Brotula barbata, assembly GCA_900303265.1. Lineage (NCBI taxonomy): Eukaryota > Metazoa > Chordata > Actinopteri > Ophidiiformes > Ophidiidae > Brotula > Brotula barbata. The sequence continues at coordinate 41,015 of OMNV01009075.1, read as the reverse complement.
ATTGGCTGTTATTAGTGAAGTGTAGAGCTGTGTTTTTTTTAAGGATTCACATGAGCAAGAGTACAAATTGGCGATGAGAAATTTATTTTATGGCAAATATGAGACCATAAAAATGTTGTTTTGAGGTTGAGTCAGTGAGAACAGGTGAAGTAAAACTGTCATAATGCAAACTGAAATGGAACTGGAAAAAAGCAGCACATAACAAAAAACTATTTCATCCTCAGTGGTTTCATTTTCAGCAGACATTATGGTCCACTATAAAAATGTACGGGCAATAATATATTGAGACACATTTAAAAATGCTTTTTAACTTTTCATGTTTGCCTTTGGAGTTTTGCCCTATCATGTACAAATCTTATTATATCAAGCTAATTTTGAAACTCAGGAGAAACACAATGCGTCATTTTTCTTTCAGTATAGTTTGGACATTCATAGTTGAGTTTTTGTGTCACAATTTTGCACAAATTTCTTTTTGGTGAGCATGTCAAACTTCCAAAAAAAATACATTCAGTCTTGATCGTTGATAAGTTCAATACTGGTGTTTTGAACATTCATCTCAAGTTTTTCTGCTGAATGCAGACATCATCTTGACATTTCATCTTATTGACTGCATACTGAGCTGCAGTCAAATGAACATTGCTCATCTTCCTGAATTAGAAAACTGGATAAAATGTATAAAAACAAACATTTACAAACACTGTGACATGATTCTGCCTGAAAGGAGTTAAATAGTGGTCAGAATAGTGTTAACTTTGTGTTAAATGACAATGTTTAAGTGACAAGACTGACAAGAAGTCTTAGGCTTAGTGGAAAAAACATCTTTAGAAAAACCAGTCATCTCCTTATCTGTGGAAAATCTTGTGTATTCCTTGGTGAATGGGAACATGACGACTGGTAATTGCCTCGATCATTTCCTATTGGATTGAATGTAAATGCAGGAAGCCAACTGGGAGAAAAGTCATGTCAGGTTGTTGGTGCTAATTGCAAGTTGAGGCTGCAGGCTCCCAGTTGGCAATAAACAAACAAAGAAACAAAAATGAATAAATAAATTTGGTTATATCCAGAATATTACAATCACATGCACTTTACAACAGGAGTGTGTCCTGTGTGCAGCTTTGAATGTATACAGCAATAGACTGTGGCTGCCTGAATTTCTTGGACTTTATTGACTTGGTGATATTTAGTTTGTCAAATTAAAAAATGTATAGGGTGTGTAATGAAGCACTCATTTACCACACTTAGTAATATGGAAAATTAGCTCACTTTAATGTGGGTACAAGCAGTGTGATAGTCTCATGGTAACAGACCAGATGTGGAACTTGTTATTGGGGTGTAAAAAGGGGCTGCTGGGGTATTAAGATGGAGTTATTACTCTCCTTGTGGTGCACTGAATAGAAATTACTGCAGACAGTCCAATAAAAGAAAATATATAGAAATTGATTTTTTTTTATTAAGAGGTAGATCTTTTTATCTTTTTTGTCACAACCTCTATATACTATGTATGTTCTAAATAGGTGTCGATAACCTTTGATGCTTGTGTGTGTGTGTGTGCACGCGTTGTAGTTTCAGTAAACAGCACACACATTAGAGCTGTCAGCTGTTTGATGAGGTGTTACTTTGATGTTTGGTTTGCTCAGAGTTCATGCATAATCCTTTAAGAACCACTGACTGAATTTTATAACCAGATGTCAGGTTGAATTTTGTAACTATATTTAGTCTACAGTGTCTGCACGTTGCTCTATGTGCTCAGTGTCAGCGCTCAGTCTGATGCAACATATATGGCTCTCCATTTAAATTTTACTGATTGTACCGTGACACAATATTTGAGTATCATCTTTCCATTGCATTTTGTTTTCATAATAAGACACCATTATAAACAAAGATCTTCAGTGAGGAAATAAAGGTTGATGACGAAATGTAAACATCCGCATTTACACTCGGTGAATGAGAGGCAGGTGCTTGAGTCACGACAGGCGGGGGGGGAGGGGGCGTGACTGATGATTGAGCTGGCAGAGCTGACAGTTGGCATGGTGGCTGAGTGGAAGCAGCTTGTACCTAAATTAGCAGCCATCATTGATTGATGGATAGATTGATAGCTCTCGCACCACGGCCACATTGATATAGAATGCATACCTGCAAAAATTGTTTTTAAACAATTTATTAATTCATTTTATATTTCAAATGCCAGTAGGTCGTGTGGGTTTCCGTGCCTCAGGGGGCTACTAATCCCTTCATTAGCATCACATTCTGTGGTCTGAGTGCTATCTGAGAGGCTTTTCCAGCTGCGTATTTAATGCACTCAACATGAAAAGGTCAAATTTTACATCCTTACTGGCAGCATACAGTATTGACTCTGAGCAGCCGTAATCCAAAGCTGCGGGTTACTGATTAACAATGTAATAAATTAACAACAATAAGGAACCGTAGAGTGGAATCAAGGCCTCTCCAAAAATTCAAGCTTTCCAAAGTCAGGATATGTTGCAGCGCTGTTGTATTGGATCGCATAATGTTGCACATGTGACAACATTATATTCATCCTCTGCACATCACCATAGGGACACAGTGGCATATCAGTGTTGGAGAAAACCCCCAGGAATGCATATTATACAAACACAAGGCAGTTAATGTGTTTCTCCCGAGCATAGGTCATTTTAAGATGCTGTGTGAGGCTTTCTGCACCACTGAGAGCTGCTGATAATGCTTATGAAACAAAAACATCCAGGCCTTAATGTGTAATTTTTTGCTCACTGTTTCTCTCCCACAGATGTCCCTTGTCCATTCCTCATCCTAATAAACTACTTTAAATGAGCCTTTCCTGCAATTCATCAAGTTAATTTGTCAGATTATTTAATAACTGCAGGCCAACGCCATCTTATAAGTTGAGGCAGTGAAGATAAAGACCAATTTTGTGACTGTTTTTCTTTCTTTCAAGATAATGAACACAAGACCTAGATGGAAAAAGCTTTTACGAGGGAAACAGTGGAGTGAAAAATCTATTCGCTGCTCTGTGTCAGAAAGATGTCAGACGTCCAGTGATCACTGGGGGGAGCTAGCATGCAGTTGAAAACTGTTGTGCTCTTTATTGACAGTTAAATGTCTGTCACGCTGGCATTAGGAAGAAAAATAGCCCAGCAGTAATTTAGGGGAGAAGACCTTAACAACAAAACAGAACACTTGGAGAAGGAAAGAAAGATGCAAAATTATTGAGAATAAATGTAATATAAAAGAGGACAATGTCAAATGGGTTTTTTTTTCATCTTCCAAAGAACTTCTTCTGTTGGCACAATCTAAACCCACGCAGCTGCATTTCTCTTTTCCTTCTCCAAATAAGCCTGATTGTGTGTTGTTTCCCTCGCCGTGCTGAAGCTGAAAGAAAAATGTTGCCAGAAAACTGAACGTAATGTGATGTGTTGATCAATTCCTATATCCTCCAATGAGTTTTGGTTTCTTCTCATTTGCTTTTGTTTGCTTGGCGGTCTGTTAAGCACTTGTGTATTGGACTTATGTTGATTGCAGTGTCTAACTTGACCCCGTTTCACTTGACTTGATTGTAAAAAAAAAAAAAAAAAAATCTGCTTTGTGTAGTTAATGGTCTGGAATGTGCGTTGAGTTGAGGTGAGTGGCTGTGGACCATGTCATCAGTGAAAATAGATAATAAGGAGAGCAGGGATATTTTCATGCTTTACATATGAAGATTCAACTGCATTCCTCAGATGTGACATGTTTTCATTCTTATCAATTTGGGCTGCACAATAAAAAAAAAATCTGATTATGCGATTATGATTAGAATTGTGCTAATTTCCTCATATTATGTTCTTTTCAAATTACCAAGCAGTAGTGATGCCAGTTTCTTGTTAAATATGCTAATGAAGATGGTGTAAATGTGTTAATGATTGTTTACACCATGTCAACAGAGATGACATGAAAACACTACAGTAGTGGTTAAATGGATCTGATGACGTTTATGTTGGAGGTCTTTGTTTTGCGGCATTTGGAACACTTCAGCTGTTTCTGAGAAAATGTAAGGGTCTTTGATATTGGATTTAAGGCACCTCTCCCTTCTCTACCCAAACCTGATTGGCTAAATCAGATGTGCTTAGATCAGATGTGTTAAGATCTGGTAGGGATCAGCTCTTGATCTACTCAACAGATCCAGTCTAGAAACACTGATTGAAGCGCTCTAGACCACAACAGTGATGATGATCATGATGATGACGAGGATGGACGTAGTGGCAAGGCAAGTTTATTTGTATAGCACCAGTCAGACACAAAGGTAATTCAAATGTTTTATAAAGGCACTAAAATTACAGCTTACAGATGAAAGATCGTAAAAGACAATTAAAAGGAAACCATTAAAGTCAAAATTTATAAAATGGAATAAAAAGCAATAAAACAAATAAAAGACTTTAAAGTAGGTTTACTGTTCAGTGGCAATGCAGTAATAAATAGCCCATGATTTCATAAAATGCTACAGCAAACAAGTTTTAAGTTTTGATTAAAACAAGCTGAGAGGGCTCAGACATTCTGGAAGTTGGTTGCAGAGTTATGGGCCATAAATTCTAAAAGCTAGCTGCACTGTAACTTTATTGGAAAGGCTTCCTTCACGCAGATAACAATATGGAAACGCCTAAATGTGTGTTTGTGTAAAACTGCTTGAATCTGAACTGTAAGGATTTTTGACAAACAAAGAATATATATATTTAATTTATGATGAACTGACATTCATTTGAATTGCTGTGTTACCACATGTCAAAAGCATAATTACCATTTAAGATAATAATACAAGAAATATGTGTGCAAAGGAATAAATGATCCAAGCCAATCCTCCTCTCTGCTGCTGACTCAGTTCACAGACTTTCTTTCTAGCACTTTCTTCAACAGATCTAAGATTGTTCTGTTCCTCTTCTCCAACAGACGACTGGTTCAAAAGGCCAGGAGCTCTGCAGAGACTGTGCATGACTTCTAAAGAAACACACTTGCCAATAGAGGAGCTAGGTGCGCATATGTGTGTGTGCACGCGTGCAACACAAATAGGCTGACAAGCTGTGCTAACAAGAATTTGGATTGTGTGCGCGTAGAGATGTGACACAGTGAGAGAGTTGGAGGCAGATACGTGCAAACAATGTTTTGTTAGACTATTTCTGCTCTACGTGGGAGGAGGACGATAGCAATGATTCTCAAGAGCCAGGCCAGCAGCAAGCCTTTGTTTTATAGGCAACAATATGGCAGCATGGGCATATTGTACACCGGAGTGAATTTGGATGCATGGAACTCTTTTTCTCTGCTCCATAAACTGCATTCCACAAAGCAGGAGATGAGACAAGGAAAGACTGAGTGAAAAAAATAAACTGACTTTCCTTAGAGTCAACTCATCTGACAGCGAAAGGACAGTGTGACGTACCAAAACTCACACGCTCTGAATTTCAACAACATGTCGTGTGTGTGTGTGTGTGTGTGTGTGTGTGTGTGTGTGTGTGTGTGTGTGTGTGTGTGTGTGCCAGCCTCCAAACTGCTGCCATTGGCCAAACAAATCATGCTTACCTCCTGCTACACATGATGACAGCAGACAACACGATGAATGAATGACTTATCCACAAAATGGATAGAGAGATATTATCAAATTAGACCACTTGTTGAGAAGTAGCTGATGTCCTTGGTACAAGCACCCCAGGTTTTTTTATTACTGAATCAGTGGAAATAGCTAACATCAGCTAGCCTGCATTGTTTTGGTGAGTTTTTCCCACCCGAGAGTCAACAACAGGGATGGCAGCCTTGAAGTTTGTTGCCAATATCAAAGAACAACGAAGGAGAAACTCTCCCGGAACATAACGAAACTGATAAAATACTTAAAATTGATACATTTTTAGGTTAGGTATTATGGTCACGATTAACAGTTAGGCATAGCTTTATCAGTTGCAACTGTCCATTCGGTGGTACCTGTGATATCCATCACCTGTGTTGGAATCCTATACCTTCAGTCATTACTCGGTAGACTAAACGTGAGCCAAAAGAAGTAAAGGAATACCTGAATGTATTTACTTCTTCTACCATTGATTCCTGTTTCCATTTCCTCTGTAATGGACTTCCCAGTAATGAGTGCCCACCGTGATCTGAATCACACTGACAAGTGGTGGGAAAAGGAGCCTGATAGAACCAAATATAGGACCAGGTGGAAGGACCAACATTCACAAACATTGGTGGGAATGCGTATCCTAACGTGTAATTATCAGACATTCACGCAAGGACGAGTTAATCTGCTGAGGTGTCCGAATTGCCACCTGCTAGACGACGGTCGCTCTCTTTATGTTCTTTGATGTCTTTCCTTTTTTTGAACAGCAGAAACAAGACATATACATCTACCACTTTCTTACATATTCACTAAAAGTTCATCAATGTTGTCATGTGATACGACTACCTGGATCAATTTCCTCGGAATGTCATGTCAGACACAATATATTACATATCCAATACGGAGATGCGCATGCAGTCAGAAGACTTTGTAACAAAAACTCAATGGTACTAAATTTTTAAAATGAGAAATAATCTCTTTCAATTATTTTAAGTGCTATCCCATGCTAGGCTTTTTGTTATTGTTTTCAAGTGGCTCATTGCTCTAATGTAGCTCTGATTTCTATTTCCCTCTACAAATTGGAAGATTACAATGCTGAATTATGGATTAATTATTCAACCGAGTAGTGGATTAATGAAAATGGAATGACAGAACATTGATGAACTACCGCTTTAATAATTAATTAATTGTTTTAGTTGTTCATCAGTTGCTCATTCCAGCTTCTCTAATGTAAGCCTTTGCAGTCTTTTCATGTCTCTGTAAAAGGATCATATTTGTATTTTTAGCAGCTGCTCTGCAGCCTGGGATAAATATGAATATTCTTGTATTATTTTTGAAAGAATTGATAAACTTATCAAAAAACTCCCTTTATCACAATATTTAAAATTATTTTAGAAGTGTGTAAATCTACCTCTGGATCTGTTTTCATATTTAACTGGTTCTTTCCTGTACCACAAGCCTGTAAACTAACTAAGAAAAAAATGCGGTGAGAACATAGCCTGCTTTTCAGAGGTTACTAATAAGCAAATTGCAGACCTCATGTCAACGGCAGCAGTCTGTCATGTAAGTGGAATTGTGTAGAAAACAAAATTCCGACGTCTACAAGTGATTTTCCCCGTGATAATTAGTGGTATTTTTTTTAGCTTCAAAGGGGTTTATATTCAGTCAGTAGAGTGTGCTACAGTCCAATAACAATTTTCATATAGAAATAGATTCATTGATTACAGTCTTCGGTACAGCGAAGACAACCACCAACAGCTCACAAAGTCAAGCAATCAATACGGAATTTTGTTCATCATAAAAATTGATCTGTGTGCATCTGCCCAACCTTTCCACCGGAAAATTTAATCAGACCGGTGACAAATTAATAGATGTTACATAAGTTTGGCTAAACTCCTGTCCTGTTGTTGACCATGAAGGATAATGGCACGAGTGTATTTTTAGTCGAAACGCTCATTTCCTAAAGACCATAATGGAGCACATACTTGAAGAAGAACGCCTAAGTGCAGATATCAGAGTGAATAAGAATACATTGTGAGTTATGGAAGCAGTTCAGATGTGGGTGATAATATTACCAACATTTCCACTGTGGAAAGTAAACTGAACCTCCCACGTCGCAGAGAGCGCAGCATCACCAGAAGCTTCATCTTTTCACTGAGACCACTGGATACCATCGAGCCTCTCTCTCTCCCCCACTCTCTCTCCCTCTCTCTCTTTGTGTGTGTCTGCCTCGCTTTGCTTCATTTGTTCCGCACCTGTCCTGCTCTTTCCGCTGCTCTCTTCTTCTCTGTTTGCCGTCATGACTTCAGCTAAAGACACTAACGGTCCGGTGAAAGCGGCTCAGCAGCAGGATTCGGTAAGACTTCTTCGAGCTCTTCATCGTTCCTGCGTGTCTTGCGCTTGTTGTCTCTGACCAGTGAGTCAGACCGAGCTGTGATGTGGTGTGTGCGTGTGTATTGACATATTCCTTTTAGCTGATGTTGTGTTTCGTCTATGATTCTTTCATTCGCTGGTGTAATTAGAGGGACGTTGCAGTTTGGACGCGTAGGTCAGCAAACCGAAACTTCGGAGTTTCGCCATTTATATTTAATGAGCTCGGTTGAAACCTCTGCCGACAGGTTGTCGGTATACAAAACATACACGGACGTCCTGTTTACATTTGACAACAACAATATAACGATGTCCACCGGGTTTAATTTGCTGTGTAAACACCTGTTCAATCACGATCTGTTCCGCTGTAAATTCTACTTCTCTCTCTCTCTTTTACCTTACCTTGGAGTTATTTTTCATCGAGACTGCTAGAAATGTGTCGAATCAACACCATTATTGTTTTTGTTCTTAGTAATTTGGGTCTTTGTGTCATGTTTTAACTCAAAAAAATCAGGAGATGGTTTTGTTTACACTCGATGGAAGAGTGGGGCTGAGCATAAGGGCCACTCCAGAGGAAAAAAAAGAGATTTCGAGAATAAAGTGGAAATGTTAAGAGGATTTGTGGTAATGTACTGAGAATTCGACCAAATCAGCAAAGCTGTTTGCTTAGTTTTTAGGAGCCCAAACTAAATTATAACTGCAGCAGAGCCTGCACACAAGCTGACACTGATGGCTCATTTACCAAATATTCTATTTTCTCCCTAAAATTATGACGTCTTTCTCCCTGCATTTTGACTTTTTTCCTCCAAATATTATGATTCTTGTCTTAATTCTCAGTTTATTCTCAAATACGACTAGTACTAAGCCACTGTTAAAATAGTTGGAGATGAAGTCAAGAATTTTATGTAATACCATGCCTCTACTGATGGTGATTTTCTTTAATTTTTTCATGGTTCTTGGTATATTACTTTTGAAGAATGCTAAAAAACATCTTATACGGACAATGCTAGGAACTTTTTTGAAAATTAATAGACAACAACTATACAAATTTTACGAGAAAAAAACTCAGTATTACAGAAAAATAAAGTGAATATATCATGAGAATAAAATTGTGGTATTACAAGGAAAAAAATCAAAATGTTATTAGAATAAAACCATTATGAGAATGAAATCGTAATATCACCAGAGAAATTACCTGATGTTGAATTACATGATCTGTTTTATTTATTTATTTTGTGTTACTTGCTAACAGCCATATACCTATTAGATATATTTATATACTGTATATTTCTTTTGCTTGTAGTCGAAAGGCTTTTATTTTGAAATCAATGATAAAACATTTGCCCTCATAGATAACATCCCTATCCTTAGTATTGTGACTTCTTGTACCTTCTTGTTTCAAGTTGTTTCTTGCAATGTTGCGACTGCATTTGCATTACATTTCTTGTTTTCTTAGTAACATTGCAACTTTACTCTCCACCAGGATGTTTTTTAATCAAAACATTGTGAGTATAGGCTGTTGTTCAGTATTTTTTAAAAGGAATTCAATAATGTCAAAGAAAATCACTGGCAATGTATGTATTTGGCCTTTAATCTTTTAATGATTTCACTCACTTGATTCAAAGCTGGAGGACCACTGATGTCTCCACACAAAGATGATGATGATTTGGCGGCGTGCATGTCTCTTTTAGTCAGTACAAAGATTAAATCGAGTCACATTTTGGAGGAATGTACGCTGAGTGCCCTCCCAATACTGAAAGGTGTTTCTAAAATTATGGCCCCTCATGTATCTAAATCATGGCAGACAAAACATTAGAATCATTATGCCTAAGTGGCATAAAATGATTTATTATAAGGGCCACAAAGGATTCATTGAATCAGGAATTGCGTGTGTGGGTGTTCGTGGTTCTGTCAGTGCCCTGGACGAGGCCATGGGAGTCGCATTCAAAAGATGTTAAACATAAACAACACACAATTTGCTTCTGCCTTTACATAACTGGTCTCCAGCAGTTATCTTAATTTAAGAAGTAAAGTTATCATCTAATAGATGATGTCATGTGTCTAGCAAGTCTCAGTTCTTTATACGGTAATATTTGTTTCCTTAGTCCACTTTCTCAGTTACTGGCAGATCTCCTGTGTCTCGACGACACTCAGTATCTTGAATATTTTAAGTGTAAAGCCTTTTTGTGTCCTATTCATAAATATATGGAAGGAGGCAGCACACTGGAGAAAAGATTGCAGCAATGTCAAGGGTGCAGTAGATATTTTAATATTTCTTAAGGAAATCGGATCTCAATGTTGAAAAGGACGCTCACAAAGTGTTAAATGTACTCACACTGCCTTTACACGTTAGTGCAATTGTCGTTATTGTGCACATACAGTAATCTTAATAAATTTTCAGTGCAAAGGCAGGATAAATCTTCATTCATTCGTCTGATTTCCATTTGCGACTGGCCTCCACTTCTTTCTGTCTGTAACATGTCTGCAAACAATACCATTTCCTGCTGAGTGCTCAGGAAACATTCTCTCCCAGTACTGATACTTTCAACATTGACCTTGCTTGGTCGAAATATCACTTTCAAGCCTGAACTCTACCCTGCACATTTAGTGATGTGGAGATGGAGAGACAGAGCTATCGCATCACAGGAAGTGAAGTGCAGCTAAGAAGCACATCCAAGGCTTGAACTTCAGTCCTGTGGAATGCAGCACCGCATTAATGCTTTCAGTGCAGCTGGCCAATGCATCGCACCTGGCTTTGTACACGTCTTAAATCTGGAATACAAACAGACAAACAAATGATAGGGCGGAAATGGGGGCGATCACCTCTGCTGAGACCAAGCAAGCCTACACACAAAATGTGTCTTGTTCTAATAATATATTGGCATAAAGAGAAGCCAACAACTACAATAAATGTCTTTTTTTTTCTGGCACGATCTCTGTAGCTATTATAGTTATAATCAGCGGGTTGGCAAAGAACCTTTCCCATACTTCCGTGTGAAATGCTACTGTCAGGAGTGAGTTGATGTCACTTGTTGACATTGTCAAACACATCGACATGATAAAGTTACGAGTGCGCAACCTTAATTTTTGGTGCTACAGCGGTGTTAGCATTGAGGGGTAAGATTAAAGATCTAAATGTGCTGTAACTAACGAGTTATTGAGAGATACGTCTTCCATCTGATGAGAGTCAGATTTCAGGAGAAAACCTGTTTGATGGCGGTCGTTTCCTTTACCGACCATGCTTAAACTCAGCTACACCGTAGTGGTTACTGAACATTTCGGCCTTATCATACAGATGGCACCTGTTGATAGACTGTTGTCGTTTAGATAGGTCTGTTGATTTTTTAAATTTATTTTTTGCTCCGATTTCTACCACGTTTTGTCAAAAGGAGTTCCTAATTTTTGAGTTATCCTGCTAATAAACCAACAACTAAACCAGCCAGCTAAACAAAAGACCAACCAAGACCAATCAAGAAGTCAAACTTACCCCTTTGTTAACCTCCTTTCCATTAAAAATCTTGTTCTTGTGCTTCATTATCTGAAATAACACACAGGTCAATAGTTGACTCTGTCGTCCTTTTATGATGAAAGCAACTGTGTGAAAAAGTTCCACACTGAGGCTGATTAGACACAGAGTAATTAAGGGGAGTTTCCCCTACAGTAGTGACACATTTGTTGCATGCATACATGTTGCATGCATCATGTTGTTAATCTCTTCCATTACTGCTTGCTCTGGCTGTAAGAAGACTCTCATGTTAAAGTTTGTAGTTGTAATACTGTCCTTTAAATATTTTCCCAGCATGATGGGACAAAAAGTGTATCAAAAGATTTTTATTATTTTGGAATGGATGATTATGGGCGCAGCTTCATCCATCTTGCCAAAACCCTGCTGTGATTCAACCGTTTCAGTGTTATTGTAATTTTTGCAAAACTTTGATATACTAGATCTGCATGCAATTATTTTGAAAGGATAATCGCTCTCTTATCTTTCTTTCAACTCTCATCAAAAAAAGGATTCAATTTTCAAGGACATTTAGAGGGATACATTCAATTAAAAAAAGTTAAACTGGTACTTCCAACTGCTCCCTTCTTCAGTCGCACAACTTCAGTTGCAGTTATGTTTGCTGCTGCTCTTGTGATGTGGAAATAAAACTGTGCCAGTTCAGTCCAAAGGCAGGCAGCCATTCATGCCCACTGAGAAAATGCTGCAATTCCACAACCTTGCATGTGTTAGCGTTCTAAATCCTTTTCTAATTCCACATACTGACTAGAATAGCATTGTTAACTCTTGCAAATATCCACAAAAAAACTCTTGTCATACTCTCAATTTTGTGGCTCTCTTTCCTTTCTTTTCTCTAATCTGTAGAGCATATGTTCAAATCATAAACACATAAGTTTGGAAAGATAATACCTCTTTTACACTGTTCACGTATTTCTTGTTCAGCTGAGCTTAATTTGGCACTCAGCATTGCGTATACTCGAGAATCACATCTGGAACAATGTGAAGATTGTTCAGTACATCTTGATTGAGCAGGCAACAACTGAGGCTGAAAAACAAAAAATAACGTTTTGTGCTTTTGTTATAAATTTTTGAACTTATCATAGTTTCTAAAGGCCTCGTCGTCTGTTTTACCACTCTTTCTCTCTGTTCATGGGGTCCGTGAAGCTGTATTTCTCAGTCAGGTGTGATTAGTGGCTACCCCATTTCCCATTCCTTTCATTTGGCCAGTGCTATAACACAACTCTTTGATAGGATGGGTTGTCCACGAACCTGGAAGTCCCTTATATCAACTTATTATTATTATTATTTTGATTTATTGCAATCACTTACTATATATGTAATATTATTTTAATCAAAAACCTAAGTCTGGCTCCACTCAGGTTTAAGTGTTGAATATGCTCTTCTCCAGGGGTTTTCAACGCATGGTTTTGGAGGACCACCCAGACCACAGAAACCCCTGCTCTACACGGATTGGAATATATTTCATCCCCATATATTTTGTGCAACGACAGAAAGGTTCCCCCAGGAAATCAATTAGGTCAAACAGTAAGCTCTAACAAAGTCACCAAGCCTTTGTCATATTACAGTGATTTCCCCCTGCGTAGACAACATCAGTACAGATTGAAATTCGGGGGTAAAAACAGTCATTTGGAAAAGCTTCATCTTGCCATTAAAAATGTAGTCTTTTCTGTTTCATAGCACAATCTGCTGGTGTTATTTTTGCTTCCAGTGACTCAGTCATTACATCAGCTGTTGGTGATTTCCAGCATCTCAAATGCATTTCAGCTTCAGCTGAAGAAATTCTTGAATTGTTGTTTTCCAGCGGAGGTCATCACTGCTGCAGGAATTCTGATAGTACTATAAGTTAGTTAGTTAATTAGTCTAAGAGCAAACAATCTGCCAGTCAAAACAATGTGAAGTACCCGATTGTAGTTATATTATTATAAAATTATTTTACTGGGTCTTGGCTGTTTTCTTCTTTTCTTCTTTCTGTTCTCTCTATTTTGACTGAAATGTTAAGGTAATGTTAGGGATATAACTCTTGAAATAAGTGAAAGGACCGTTGGACCTTGGCGTGCTCTCATCGCATGTTTGTGGTTGAGATCTCTCTGTTAGCCAAAATTATATTGTATTATTTTGGGGCATTCCCTGTTGACTGAGCATTTCTGTGTGGTTTATTTTTATTTGTGTATTTATTTGTGCAGTTTATGCTTCAGTCTTAAAGCTCAGACTAAAATATATTTGAGGGATTGCAGAGAGATCTTACTGACTCTAATGCCAAATAAAAGTACACACACACTCTCAAACACACACACTTAAGATATGGAGTACAAAATGCGTACCTCATACTCCGGTTAAGTAATGTATCATTTTTCATAATAGGACATGAGTGGCACTTAGTATTTTTAAATGAGACATACTGACTGCATATTATTGGATTTAACCCTGTGAACATACAGATTACAGGAGATTACTGGGGGAATTGGAGTGTCTGCCCCGTGGAACAAAAAGCATCATCAGCTATTGAATAATTTATTCCATTGAAATCAGGTAATGGCATGAAGGCAGTGATCTAAATCATTTAATGCAACTTTGACCTGTGGTGGAGGAAAAATATAATGCACTTGTGTGGTTCGGACTGACGTACTTGCCTTGTTCTAATAATGCAATGGCATAAAGAGGAACAAACGGCTATCTCTGTAACAATTACAGATGCATCAAAATGTCTCGTATACTGCTTCTCAATCAGAATAGTCTCAGCTTTCCACCACCTAGCACCAAAAACACCCTTAAACCTGATTGAGATAGGATGAGAGCTGGACACTGATAAGAGATGTGTAATTGTCTTTTTGTGTGCATGGTACTGACTCGCTCCTAATCAGATAGGATCTCGTTTGGAGGATTTCTTGAACTCTTGGTTAGTTCAGGATGATAGTTTTATGGAGAGTTTCCGTCAAATGTGCATTGCAGTAGACTCATGATGAGAATCATGATTTGTGCTCTTAAATCCAAAAAAAAATCTTCCTCTTATCAGAGCTGTGCTCACCAATGAGCAGATCTTCACTTCTAATATCGTATCTCAATCACATTTTTATATCCACTGAGGCGTTTTTGTTTTGGACAAATTGGACAGGAGTCTGGGTAGAAGCCTTTACATTTTGGAGGATTTTGGTGGATGCCTTGGGTCTATTGACATCCATTCATACTGGCCTCATCCATTTGCACCAAACTTGATTTTCTGCCATTTTTTTCCCCCTATTTTTTTCAAACTTTATTGCTGTTCCTACAATTCGGATCAACATTTTTTACACTTAGAATGGCTTGACTAAGCCAGACAAAAGTTAAGTCTTTGTTCTTTGATATTCCTTAGACTGTTTTGTCATAAATGGTGCTAAGTTTGTGTCGGTGTGGCTCATTTTTCGAAAAGTGCTACATCATGAACTGAGTCTATTGTAACAAAACTTGGTGGATGTGTGCATTCACTACTTATATAAGGAATGAAACATCAATCAATTTGATGGAGGTGCTATGACAACATTTTTGGAGTCATAATTGGAGTTTTTTTGTCCGTGGCGGAGGTCTGCACCCCCTGACTGCCTTCAGGTCTCTCCTGTGGTCTTTCATTTATAGACTGACCCTAGCTGTAGACATTTTCTGAAGTGGACAAAGAGTAGATGGACAGAAAGAGAGGGACGGATAGGCCACTGTCCATGAACCGAAAGCCAGCTGGCATGAATTCTTAATCTGACTCATGAATACCTATGATTTATTAATGGTGTTCTAGGGAAAAGTTTATGACTGTGTCCAAAGAGCTGTGCTTCACTCTCAAGTCTGACCCTTCTCAAACGCAGAGTACATTACGGTCAGGTGATATATCATGTCAAGTGTCTGGTGTCTTTAGATTAGCCTGCCTGGAGGCTAAAGATCTTCCGCTCAGATGTCTGTACTCCACTGTGCCTCTTTCTGAGTGCTGACTTAATTTTGCAAACCTCATCCAAAATCTTATGCTTCCCCACATGACAGTCAACAATAATATTATTCCTCATCCATGCACCATCTTCATTCCAAATCTGACTAAAACGACGACTCCCTTGGTTCCCTTGGCAACCAGGTGCTCGGAGATCAGGAAAGATCCATTTCACACTTCAGCAGTGAGCCGAGAGACAAAGAGAAAGTGGGAGGAAGAGCGGATTAGAGGGAGAGAGAGTGAGCAAGAGAGTGGAGCGATAAAGGAGACTTGACCTTTAAAAGAGGCGTCTTCCTTCCAGTCTCTTTTGTTTTGGAATCTAATTAAAACAATAACAAATTTTGTTGTTTTCCCCTGTGGGGTTTTCTACCTTTAAAGGAGTCAGACTGATGGTGAAATGCACAGGGTATGTTTTTTTTATGTGTTTTCTGGAGAAAGCGGGGGCGAAAATGGCTGCAGTCCTCATTTATTGATGCAGCTTTTATTGTTATCAGCTGTGAGGCGAGCATGCCTGCTCTTCACACGGACTAATACGAGATGGCTTAATGCAGGCAGTCAGCAGTATCGCTTTGCTTGTCGAAATGCTGTCAAAGGTCCAGATGTGTTTTTGCACGCACGCACACACACACATATACACACAAACACACAGTCTTTCCTTGATAAGAGCTCTCGAGAAAGGTCAACATCATGAGAATACTCTGCTTAGCGCTGCACAGAGCTTTTAATATACTTTGACAAACCCAACATCAGGGAAATTTAGACTTTATGTCTCTTTGGGGCTTTAAAAAAGAATCTCTGGAGACGAGGAGGTGTTGGCAGTTTACAGTTTGAGCGAATTCAGCCTGAGTTTGGAGCTCACTTGAGTGGTTGAGTGGGTGGATGAACTGTACCACTATCCATAATGCATTCGGCGGGGACAAAGCAATTAGAGCAAAAACACTTAAATGGTAGTTGATTGAGAGAAGAATGGTCTTTTATTACATGTAATGTAAGGTTACTCTACTGGGAGCAGGGCAGCTGTTGATTATGGCTTTAACAAGAAAGACAGGGAAACGTAAATGAAAAATCTCTGTCTGAGGTGTTTGTATGTACTAGATTCAGAATTCAGTTATTTAGTAAAAGACATTTTTCAATCCAGGCCTGCACACAAGCTTAAGAAGAATTAAAATAAATAAGCAACAAATTTTCAAGCTCATGCACTGTTCTCATACATACCTCACTCACTTGCTCTCTAAAAATGGGGCTGCGAAACAATGAAACTTTGGACAAAACAAAATATGTTAGGAACTCAACATCAGTCCTGCTCGTCTGGAGCCTGTTGCCTATTTCCCATCTGTACCTGCTCTTCTCATATTTGATCAGCAAAATCAGGAATGTTTAGCCAAACAAGACCTGGAATGCACTAACTCCGTATCATCTCAACACCAGATTTAGCTGAGGCGTGGGTCGAGCATAGGGAGATGGATAATACACAGTGTTGCACAAACTAGTGTTGGTTTTTAAAGATGGGAAAATGTCAGATGTGAGAAATATGAGGAAGACAGGAAATATTATACCAGATTTAAATGTGGGTAATTAAATGTAATTGGAGATTGGAGATATAGGTTACCTTTATCCACATGATACAAAGGAGTGAAGCTCATTTATTTTGTGGCGATGACAGGATGAATTTTCATTGTTGTGACTGCATTGCTGCAAAAATGAAGATGTGGGTGGCAACAGTTGTCAGGTGGCAGCAGGCCTGAAGGCTCTTTGACCACAACTCAGTTTGTTTCCAGGAAGTGCGAAAAATAGCCATCCCATCTTTTTCAAGTTCAGGTTCCCACAACTATGTAGAACGCAGAACTGCCTTTATCCATTTCAACCACCTTCTTTTTAAGGATTTTACTGTGAAAAGCAAAATCCACTGGGGTATCTGATTGTGTTTATTGATTTGAATTGTAGATGGCTCCCTGACCTCTGATTCAATAATGTCTATTTACAGAAATGCAAAGCATGGGAGTGAAGCTAGGCCTGTTGGACGAGAGCACAGTAACAGCCTGAATATCCTGAATGATTCTCAGCAATGTAAAATGAGAAAATACTATACATCAACTTTCATATTTTCAAATTCTAGAAATATAGAACTAATAGGAAATTTTAATGCATCCTTTCTGGGTAAGAAAGCAAAATACACATATCGCTTTTTCCCTAGCCTCTTAGTCAGTACTCGCATATTGTTGGAAGTGATAATCATTTGTTGCTGTTTGATTGTATCTTCCCTGATTGATTAGTGGCTTAACAACATCATGAAGGAGGAATTGTAGTCTTTGTAGGAGACAGCCTTAGATTTCGAGCCCGTAATTGACATTTCTACAGTTTGAATTAGCTACATGATGTATTAAAATCCAAAAAGTGTCTTATTTTTGCTATCATTCTCACCTGCAACCACTTTTAATTTAGCTGCCGAAATCTCTCACTGAGGGGGAGAAACGAGTACAACCAAATATTTACTCACATGGCTCCCAGGCTGGCATCTGAGTGTCTGCTGAGAGATGCTTTCCTCTAATGTGGCATAGATCCAGCTGTCGCATTTGTAGATCATCAGATACTTCTATGCCAGGTATTGGATACGTTTACTGGACTGGGATGCATTTAACTAAATGCTGTGCCACTTTCGGTGCCGACATAAAATAATTGAGCAGACAAGTACACGGAGATACAAGACCTTTATCTGCAAGTCTGTCATGGCGCCTCGTTGTTCATATTCTGGCCTCGTCGCATATCTGCAGTGATGTTATCTAACACGTGCAGATTAACATCCCACGAATCCACACATTCGTTGCCTTATCGCCGAAACCCTTTATGTAGGAAGAAGATATGGTTGCAGCAACAAATCAGTGTATTGACGAGCCTGTTGTTTTTCTGTGTACTCACTGCTTTCAGTATTGATTTGCTTTGTAGTGCGACAAACAGTGGAGAGACATTGTAAAAACACTCAGGCACCTTTAAAATGTGTAAATGCAAAGTAACTTGCAATCTAACAATGTTAAGACCTTCCAGATATCGAAAGTGTGTCTCGGCCACACAGTCAAGCTGCTTGTGCACATATGCAAACACACATACACACATGCATCGCTCATCAACTTTTGGATGGTTCACTTGTAGGCTGACTGAGAGTCTAATTGTTAGCAAAGTAATCAACAGCTGGACTGATACAGGTTACATGAACCTCTCACCTTCCTGTGACCAGAGGGATTTGTGTGTGTGTGTGTGTGTGTGTGTGTGTGTGTGTGTGTGTGCGTGCGTGCATACCGTATATCTATAATTGCATTGTCAAGTCATGTTCTGCACCTGAAAGAAACCTGGTGATTTAATTTATTTTTGAACATTGTCCTAGGGGTTTGACATGGGCAGTATATTAAGTAAGTGTGTGTCGTGTGTGTGTTCCAGGCCTGTTACAGAAATCACGCAGTAAAAGCCCATAAACAGCTTCTTCGACGTCAAAATGGTTTAATATCCACGTTTCCATTGTCTAGCAGTCCTCAGAGGTTACCTGATTGCTGCCAACTGCACTTTTAGTTGTCAAAATGTTTTGTATGTCCTGTGGCTTTTTGCAGTATACGTGTTTTGAATTGTGCTGATTATCCATCTACCATCTGCTGGGCCGTGAGAGGAGAGCGGCTCATTATTCTGTGCCTGTTGTGTCTGTGCGGAAGTCATAGCTCCTCTTCAGCTATCAGGCGAAACTGCGGGGTCTCTTAGTACGTGAACAGCGGGGAGCAGCTGGATGCAGTGTTATTGTACAACTTATTGGCATCTGCTTGACAGAGAATGAGCTGTCCTCTGGCCAATTCCGCTCAGTCACAGCTCCAACTGTGAGAGAACAAAATACATTTCTTCATCCCCAATAAGATCATTTCAATGCTGTGTATTCTTCATGGAATAAACCTCAGATCTTGATGGTCATCATTCAACATATCATAACACGATGAAAGCTGTATCAGCAGCTCTTCTCTGATTTATATAATTTGGAGAATTAAAATATTTTCAAATTCACGTTATTTTTTTCTTTTTTGATATATTTAAAAGGATGTGATTTTGAAAAACAAAAATGGCTCAGAATTTTTTTATTTTGTTATTTTTGTTAATAAACTCAACTGCAGTGTTTTAAGGCTGAAAATGCATCAAATCATTGTAATCACAATAATCACAATATATTTCAGGATAAATCAATCAAAGTCAAACCTTGCACAATATAGTTCTCTTTTCTATACCTTTTGTAAAGTAAAAGTAGGTCTGCTTGTATGTACAAAAGTAAGTGTACTTTTATGCTCACATATGCTCACAATACTTTTCATTACAGAAATGTTCTCCTCTTCTAATAGTGTTTATGTTGTTCACAGGACCTGGTTGGCAGTGCTCCAGCTCAGAGGAACTGGAAGGGGATAGCAATCGCCCTGCTGGTTATCCTCATCATCTGCTCCCTGATTGTCACCTCCGTCATCCTGTTGACCCCTCGTATGTACAACACATATACACACACACACACACACACACAAACTCAATTCTCACTTATTTTACTCGGGCCCCGTGTTTTGTCACAATGTGATTCTACACTATTTAACGTGGGATTTTGCAAAATTTGAGAAATTTGGGATGAAATGCATGAAACATATTTAAATTGCTGCAAAATCTATCTTGTCTCATTTTCTGTCACATGTACACAGACATTTTCCAGTTTTGGCTTTGCAGGGCATCTCTGTGTGTGTGCCTGTGCTTGTGGGAGGGCTGCCACGCATGTAGCACTGTGAGAGTTGATAAGAGGAGAAAATAAGTTTTAGGAGTCATTCATCTGTCACCACAATGCAGACAGGACTAAAAAAATACACACTGTGATCCCAGAAAATCACAGCACACATTAAACACAAGCAGATTCTACCAGTATCCAACATCCCACTAAGCTCTGACCGTTTCACGTCAAGCACTACAAACCAGAGAATGAAATGAAAGTAGTTGTGTGCGTGGCTTTGTGTGTACGTGAGTGAGTCATAGAATCTCAAAATTATGTTGTATTAAAAAACCTGTGCAGCTCATATTTTCATGATAAAATTGAATTATAACAGAATAAAATAGAATTTGAGAAGAAATAAAATAGATTTTGATCGGGAAATTCATGAAATAAAAAAGAAATTTGGGAGCGATTACAGAATGCAACATAATTTGACAGAAATACCCCTAAATCAATAGGAATTTTGGGAAAAGAAAAGTAACTGTTTTATGGCCCTGTTTTACACATCTGTATGTAATGAAAGACTTCCTTATTCTCTTAAGTAAGATGTAAGTAAGATTCTGCCTTCTTTCAGGGCACAGTCATACATTTTGATGTGATAACATTGTTTTAATGGGGCCAAAGTTCTTCAGACAACACACTTTTTCTTGTTGGAGATTGCTTATTAGTTTTTTTCACACAGACAGGGTCATTGTCTCACTAGGTAATGGGCCTTTTAATGTGTAACGCCACTCAGGCCTGTTTAATGGAGATGATTATGGAGTAATAGCTCCAGCCACTTGTCAAATTGGCGCAGCATCAGAGATACCATTTGCATAGTGTTGGAAATGAGCTTTCTCCCCTCACTCCCAATCTTCTTGCCAGAGTTTTCAAGTCGATAAACGCTTGACACAGTCTGACGTGGTATTTACATGCACACATCTCTCTGCTCATTGCATTGCATTCTGAAGCTGCTGAAGAATCTGTCTACGTCTCGATATGTAAAGTAAGCCGGTGCTGTCAGCCATCGTGACAACTCATGTCTAACAGTTGTCTCTTGGAGGTGTGGTAGAAGACAGTTAAAGGCCTCACACGCTCTGTCTCTTTCTTCACATCTGTACCGTCTCATTTGCGTCCCCCTGTTGTCTACTCCACCTGCAGTTCAGCTGTCAGCTTCAGATCTCATTTTTAGTTTGGGGATAGAGAAGTCGTCTTGCGCTGCTGAAAAACAAAGTAGGCAGACATGAACTAGTGCTCTCAGATCAGTAAAGCAACACCATGGGCTTTTTTCTTGTTCTTGCTCAAAACTGCTTTGTCTATGAGTTGGGAATAGTTAATGCAGGTGCCATCTCCACAGAGGGGAAGAAAACATCATAGTGAAACATCATAGTCTCTGGGTCGAGGCTGGAGTGAATATAGGATGGAAATGTTTGTCTAGATGGCTCACTACCTCTGGCTCTACCCACAACTTCTCTCATATAAACAAACATTTATTTACAGTATGTAACAGGATACAGGCTGCTTTTCATGTCTTTACATATTATGATTAAGTAGGCTAGAAATGAAAAAAAATTCAACTCTCCCCCCAACTATTGTAAGAGCGATTGGAGATGTAGCACCTTGGAAGAATGAGCTAATTATTGTAAAATGTTGATCCAACATTGTATTAAGAGATGCATAAAACTTTTGTGGAAAAAAATTAAATGGCAGAGGATCTAATGAGCATGTATGGACGTATAAACCCAAGGAAAAAAGCATTTTTGATTCTATGCCTTTCAAAAGTTAAAGGCCAAAATGTAAAAATAGCAATCACAACTTCAGCATCTGGCAACCAGTACCTGCATTTAATGGCTTATCCCCTGAATCAAGTACCACCTGTCCAACGAGTTTCTATAAAATCAGTTCATAAGTTTTCAAGTAATCCTGCTGATAAACAGACAGGCACACAAGCAAGCACGGGCGAAAACATAACCTCCTTGGCAGCGGTAATTATGTTTGTTTTCGAATTCAGTCTTCGTTCTCTCTGTCTAAAAATTTGGGAATTATAATAGCGAGATGGTAAATCAACAAAGACAGAGGCTATGTGGTGGATTGGACAGAACATAGCTGGATCTCAGACAGCACAGCTCTATGGCGTCTTTAAAGTCAAATAAGGCTGCATTCAGCCCACAGTCAAGCAGGATTTTAATGTGGTTTTTAATGTGGATTGAGGACAAAATGCACCAAAGATAGTCTACTTGTAGCTGCTTCCGTCATATGACTGTGATTGTTAAGTTAGTTGCTATGCAACAGCATCACTTTGCTGGGAGAAGTGAATGCAGTCTGTGTAGTTCGAGCTCACGGCTTTGACAGGAGTTCAGACTCAGTTCGACAGTCTGCTGTAGATGGGAAGGTGCAGTGCCGACTGGATGTTAATTAACCCGATGAATCCAGGAATTGATAATCAAAGCTTAAAATAAGTGGATAAAGTTTTGTTCTTTTTTTACTATCGCTTTTCCCCTTGAACAATACAATGCCTATTTCTCTTCTCAGTTTTGTTAGAGCAGGGTAGCAACCCTTTGGCATGAAGCCCAGGATTACATTTCTATGTTCAGATTATTAGAAATCTGGCATGTTGGTCTAGAAATGAGTAAGTTGAATTTTACCATGGTAAATTTGAGTTTCAATTTGAGTTTGAGTTTCAAATTTTGTTTGTTTTTCAGCTTGTTTTTATGAGTTTTTTACTTTTTCTATTTTATTCTATTTGGGAACCTCCATCATTTAATATTTATGGCATGTAGATTAATTTTATCTTTTAAAATGGAAGGAAAGGGCTCAATCAATGGTAGCAAAGCTTTAATAAACATTGAAAAGCCTAATGCATTAGCTAAAAACAAATACAGAATAATATAAACACATTATATAGAGAAATGGAAATATAATATAGTGTTTGGATTGCACCCTTACTTATTATTTCACATTTCATGCGCTTGACAGGTGAAGATGACAGTCTGGCCCTGAAGAAGAAAGTAACTGTTGAGGATGTCTTTGGTCCAGACCTTCATGTCCACGATCCAGACGCCAAATGGCTGAGTGGTGAGTGAACAACCTGTTTGTGGCATTTGGCATCTGCCCCTCATGTCAAAACATACAAAAATACTCTCAAAGTGATAGGCATCGCAAAGCAGATGCATTTCTTGGGTCCTGTGTATTTTCAATCATTTTGTAGAAACACAGAACTTTGTCAAAGACTGTGTAGATACATATGAACACATGTTCGTGTAATCGTAGTTTTATGTTTCTATGGCAAAATGCAGCATGTTGCAGGCTTGCTTTTAATTACATCTAATCGGGTGTTCTGTACTCTTTTAATAAAGTATATTTTGTGCTAGCCGCACAAGTCTAAATTTTACTGATAAAGCCTTGTTTTCCTGTGGCCTTTGGAACCTTGATGAGATAAGTCAGAGGCTG
The DNA here is from genome assembly GCA_900303265.1 of Brotula barbata. Lineage (NCBI taxonomy): Eukaryota > Metazoa > Chordata > Actinopteri > Ophidiiformes > Ophidiidae > Brotula > Brotula barbata. Next base: position 17,407 of record OMNV01009075.1, on the reverse strand, counting down.
CAGGCAGAGCTCAAGAATGTAGGATCAGTGCTCCCTGGTGAGACAGGACCTGGAAAAAAATCTTCAACTTCTGCATAACCGCATCAGTGCTGTGAGGGTTGATTGATTTTCACACAAGAAGTAAGCAAAGTTTGTATTTGTTTTTGTAGGAAGTCTATAGTTTATTTTGGATTTTTGGATTTCAACATTGATTTTAAAATGGTGATACAAGGTACCCAAGGGTCGTTGAGTTGTACGAGATGGATGAGCTTGATCAATGTGCAGTGTACACAGTCAAACAATCTATGAATGTGCACGTTTTAAAACTACATCTTGTCAGGAACATTCACAGGGGAGTTTGTTCTGTCTGTCTTGATTTAGGAGGCAAAATCTGTGACTGAAACGTACTAAAAACACATATTTGTATCATCCCCTCACACACAATTAAAAATTGTTTGTCTCTCCAAAATGTTTTTTTTCTTCTTTGGCTTGATGCTAATTTTTGTGCAGATTCAACCTTCATTTTTGAAGTTCTCGACGTTTCTAGCGGCTTCATCCCAATCTGCTCTGCTAAACAGATTTAATAGAGACTAGATAAGCAAGTTTTGGTACCAGAGTAATGTCGTGTTATCAGTTTTCTGTCACACACACTCATGGATGACTCCATCAAAGATTATGTGTTTAGTTTTTTCATTTTTTGTTTCCTCTTTCTTTGTCATGTTGCATTCTGTGTAAAATAAGTGTGATAATCTGTTTTGTTTTGTTTTTTAACTTTTGTGTTTATAGTGATCACTCAAAAGCTGGCAACAGGTCCACTCGGCAGTGCAAATATATTTATACACTTAAGCCCATCTTTTTTGTGTGACAATGACCTTACATGAGTCATTTTGTCCTCCTGTGCAGACTGTTCTCTTAATTACTTACATTACCAGCATATTAACATAATTAGTTAAGTTCTTGTGTTACTGTGCCCTTCACTCACAGGCGTGATGAGAACATCCTCAGTGCCTGACGAAAACCCTGGCAATCAATTGAATGACATTGCGTCTTGTCAGTTCAGTTAATGCAATCAAGTCCCATTTGGTACTAATGACCTTCTGATAAGGAGCCCAATGGGACAACCTTACACTTCAGTAGCTCTCATCAATATTTTGTGGGCTTCATTCACTGCAGTGCGTAATTGATCCCTGTTGGTCTTTGATCACAGCTCGCCTCAGCAGTCTTTGGACTCACCTCTGAGTTTCTCACTCAGACTCAGATCCAAAGAAAAAGGATTCGACCTTCGTACAGATCTCTATAAAACACATGCTGGTGTCTGCCTGGAGTATTATTGATTGTTTTGAAATATATTTAGCTATATAACTCAGTCAACTTCAGAATCAAGATGTAAACGAGCAGCATCTGTGGTTAAATCGGCTCATAAAAATCTAGTTTTGCTATATGGGAAACAAAAGGACTAACCTTGGCGAGAAAATCTCTCTCACCATGCTTTATGACAGGAATATTCCCAGTTCAGACTTTCTCATGAAATTGATTTGGCTTGATCAAAGCGCCCATTCTGGACTTGGTCAACACCAGCTCTGTCAACACTTGTTAATGTCCCTGGTCACTCAGAATTGGCAGGAAAGTGGCTGTGAATAGAGCTGAAAGTTTTCACTGTCACAAACAGGCGACATCAAATTAATTTGGCTAAGGAGGTTTGATGTGAGCCAGACACATTCTCATTCTCATTTGTTTTGGCAATTTTATTTCCCCTTTTCAACTTTTCAAAATTTGTTGTTGATCATCAGGAAGTACATTTACTCATCCAGCAGCTGTTATCGATACATCTTACTAGGGACATTTTTAGGCTCATAAACTTCAATGTGAAGAGGAAAACACTTAAAAGGTATTTTTTTCTGTCCTAAAGCTGTTGCCACTTTGTTCTGTTGGCAGGAAATGAGAGTTGTTTGGAGATGTGTTTCATCTGACAGTAATAAAATGTAAGGGCGAATACTGATTCGTTGCATTCAATGAGCGATCCATGTGAAGTGAAGTCTTCAACGTTTTTTCATTATTTCATTATACTTTGTATAAAACACAGCATCATCACATTGCCTGCCCTGCAGGTACACACAAATTCAAGGAGTTCTCAGCATGTCTGCCAAAATAAACCCAATGGGACTGTATATGATGATCTCAGTAAATTCCTAATAAATGCTAATCCATTTTTTTCTGTGCAGTTTGTATGCTGTGCACCAAAGTTTGACTCTTTCTCCTTTATTTATAATTTATTGTATATGAAGCAACTGCCACCATTAGATCATAAGTTAAATGCTTCTGCATACACACTAGGGTTGGTGTTTTAGAGGAGGAATTTTCAGCCTATTATGCCCCATGGAACTCCGTCCTGACCCAGAGGCAATCTGTGGACATCTGATGTGGGGGGGCAGGGCCTGAAAATAGATTTTTGTCTTACCTTTTAGTGAAATTTCTGGGTCATGGGACGATGAGTTGAACACACTCTTCTTTCTTGCCAGTCCTGTGGTGGACAGGGACAGTCTTATGTCCTTTTCTGTCTCCAGCCTGGCCCTGTAGTTATTCTTCAGTTATGACAGTGTGGAAAATCCATTCTCACCGAGGGATGGAATTGGAAAAGGTAAAATACACTTCACTGCTTTTGCAGTAATATCTGAAAGGATCAGATCAGTGCTATTTCTAATCGTAACTGGAAAAGTTACCTGAAAGGATATGATTTTTTGTGAAACAAGAAATTTTAAAAAGTAAAAACAATAAATTATTGCCCTTAAAATGACATGAAATTATTGTCACTGACCAACTGCAATACCTCCAGGGACCACCTGTTTCAGATTAAAATCTGTAGACCCTATATATTTTTCCTCCACACTGAGGAATTTTTTTCAGAGATTGATTTTCTCTGCATAGTGAGAGTCACCAACATGTGATCTTTAGCATAAGTGTAGGACTCTAAAAACCATAATTTTAGGAAAAGTATGCACCGTTTTGATGCAGCATTAAATTTAATCAAAGGAGAAGGAAGAAAATCCAGGAAGCCACTCAATAAAACAAATATGATCGGTAGATATTAACAGTCTGTCACTGGAACTCTGGAATGGCAAATCAAAAATAGCATTTAGACGTCATGTGAGCTAATAGCCACGGGTCTCAATAAAAATGCCTGTATGTATTACCTGAATTTGTTTGCAACATGAAGGATTATGGAGATCCTGATATACGTTGTAGTGTATAGAAAATAAAGTAACATAAGATTTTATGAGTAATAAAATGTCAGAATACTAGTCTGATTATTGTCTTGTTTGTCTTTTACAGACAATGAACTGTTATATCGCACAAGAGAAGGAGATGTTGTCAAGCTTAATGTCGACACAATGCAGAAAACAGTTGTCGTGGAGAACAAGATGTTTGTGAGTATCATTGTAGCAGTTGTATGTTCCAGTTTACGTCAAAGCTGCTGAAACTGTATCACGTGTGTGTTTGAACCCATCCAGGACACATACAAAGCCTCCAAGTATCAAGTGTCCCCAGACATGCAGCACGTGTTGTTGGCCTTTGGTGTGAATCCGGTGAGAAACCTTCTGAGTGCCTTTTCTGACCATATTTTTCCGCAAGGTGTCAAACTCTTGACAGTGTGGTTTGTCTCTGCAGGTCTACCAGCACTCCTATAGGGCCAGTTACATCATTTGCAGCCTTGTCACACCGTAAGACTCACCTCTCATCTCTATTACTTTTGATCATCACAGTCATATTTTATTCTTGTTTGCCTTATTCCCCATATCTTAAATTTCACATGAAAAATTCCTCAAAGTTGTAATTGCTGTTCTATTGACACTGTTAAACAAATCACACATTGTTTTTAAGGAGCTCCAGTCCAGGGTTTTGTTAGTTTTGCCAAACATGCTGCCCTCTAGTGGATTGACGCAAAGCATGAACTTAATTGTTAGCAATAGCGCTCACATAGTGCTAAGTGTGTGAAAGCATATGCATAGCATGAAGAATTGAAAGTTTAGGTTTGTGTGGGTTTAGTTGAGGCTTTTATTTACTGTCTCAAGTATTTTGTTGTTGACTTGGCAACCTAACATTATAACCTTCACAAAGACAGCATTTATCAGACTGTACAGTTGTACCTAACAAACTGCCTTGTACTTGCCTTGACCTCATGATTTCACCTCCATTTACCTGCTTGTACTGCCACCTTGTGGGAATTTATTTAAATCCCATATCGTTTCATGTACTGCATTCATCCTGCCCTGCTTTAGCCTTTCATCCATCTCTGTCTGCTTATTTTGCCTTTGTTCCATATTTGTGGAAAGCTGAGCAAAGTCAGCTTGTGCTAAAATAGGCTGCAGGTGATTGATGAAGCCTACAGTCAGGTAACAGGGTAAAAAGCACATAACTTCCTCAGGGTGACAGTGCATTCGTGACTAAATATAGAGTGTGTGTTGTGTCTGAAATGTTTCGACAGACATATTCTCCATTGCTCCTTTAATGTGTCATTTGTGCAGGGAAACGTGGAGTCTGAATCCTAATGAAGTGAGGAATGCTGTCCTACAGTTTGCTGGATGGGGACCCCAAGGCCAGCAGTTGGTAAGGAGCCCATTCTCTGCAGAATGAACTCAGTCAACACTGGCACGGTAGTAGAGATCTGTCAGATCCTCCCTGCCACCAGCGAGGATGGACAGCATTGATTTATGGTGTGTCACAGTTTGCCAGACAAATGTTTTGGCTGAAATGCACAGAGAAGTTTAATTTAGGATTTTAGGGTTTACTTTGTTGTCTCTGACCTCAGTCAATGTCACCGTGCAGCCAAAATCAGTTTTACTTTGACAAGTTGGTGATGACATACAAGCTGGTTAGAGTCACTGTGGCAGATGGTTTCTCAACGGTTTGGATGATGTGGAGTTGTTGGATGCGGAACAGGCACATGGCATTGTATGTTTGCATGCCTGTGTGTCGGTCTGTTACAGGCCACATTTGGGGACACATTTTGTACCGTACACCAGCTGATTTGAGGCAGTTTGTCTAATTGGTGATTAAAAATCAGTTCATTTTGAATTTTTATCAGTTTAATTTTGTTCATGTCCACTATCAAACTCTAGCACAACTACACAATCTAATGGAAGAGTGTGGGAGAGAAGCAAATCCTTTAAAAAAAAAAAAAAGATAATAACATTCAATTTTGCATCACATAGTCTGTTTGCTAATATGAGGATGCCCCTGAGCCTGAAAAAACATTACTTTTCTAAAATAAAGTTCAGAATTTGACAAATCCTATGGAGGTTGAGAGACTACATGCAACATCTTAACAAGAAAAACAAGAAAATTATCTGGAAAAAACAACTCTCGACTTGGTTGGAGAAAACAAAGCTATTTTCTTGTGAAAAGGACTTGGACAGTATTACCAAGATTTTACATTCATATGAAGTCTATGCGGAAAAATGCATCAGACCTTCAGTTTCTACAGGTAAACACTTTGCAGTACATTTACTCGGAACTAACAAAGCAAATTGAAAGTGTAGAAATAAATCACAACATTCTCCAGTGGTACAATGGAAAAGAGAACATCAGTCCTCAAATTGATACTGTAATTTATCAAAAGCCAATGTCTAAGAGCACTTTGAGCAAAACATGGAGAAAACAAAGTCAAAAAACAATATACAAAATATTACATTGCTTTGTCTATCAGCTTCAAATACAAAACAGTAACACGAACCATAAGAAAGAGCATTAATACCCAATATAGTCATAACAAGAGTCATTAATTTCTATCTATCAAAACATATATATTACAATTACAATTCGCATTTAGCAGACGCTTTTATCCAAAGCGACGTACATATGAGAATTATAACAACACAAGCGAAGATCTATGCAGTAACTACAACGACAATAAGTGCCACATGGCCCAGGTTCCACTCCAAGGGACTAAGTTGCTTCGAGGCAGTGCAAGGAGGCAAGACAAGGCAAGACAAAGTGCATATATGTATAAGTGCAGTTCATGTTGTGAGAAGGTGTTCTCTAAAGAGCTGGGTCTTTAGCCTTCTCTTGAAGATAGAGAGGGACTCTGCGGGGGGAATGAAGTTTGGTAGCTTGTTCCACCACCGAGGAACCACAGAGGAGAAGAGTCTTGATAGAGATTTTGGACCTTGGTGTTTATGCAGAACCAGTCGTCGCTCTTTAGCAGAAAAATGTATGATTTATATAATGAAATTCCCTCTCTCATGTAAAATGTCTTTGTAAAATCTGAACATAGTATATGATGTGAATTTGTTTTTGGGGTTAGATATTAGATTGGAAATGTGTTTGATAAATGCAATTAAATTTCAGTTCAGATTTTCCATAAAATTCCATGAAGGTCAACCACACAGTCTAATTAGGACACATTTAGTCTTTATTTTGCGCTGTAATTATGAGCGTGTTTACTAATTGTTCATTATTAATGAGCTTAATGGTGCCATCAGCGTTAGAGGGAGCATCAAGCACCTGTTCAGTTGAAAGAAATGGAAATCTCCTCATACACTATCTCATCCATTTCCTTTGTTGACGTGAGAATATCTTTGTTTGCATCGTAGAGCATCAGCAACACGTTGTCTCATGTTTCATGTGCTATTACTACAGCGCTTTGTCTTCCTTGTAATTGCTGTCAGTGTACAATTTGCTTAAATTACAGACTCGCTGTGAGAAAATATTAACATTTCAAGTGTGCGATGAGATTTTGCTTGCCAAGGGAAGAAAGTAGATTAATTTGCATTCAATAATGCAAACCCGGTTGTTTCTTTTGCAGCGATGTTACTGTAGTTCTGTGTTTGAGTTAATGAACAGCCAGGGTTATGTGAGAAAAATGAGATGAGCTCTTGTCTTTTGTCTCTGTCTGACCTGGTGAAGCCGGTTGTTTTTTCCCCGAATATAATGATTTCCCATTAACTTTATCAGAACTCCGGCAATTTGTCACAAAGTGTTTTTATAAACTCATAAAAATAGCTGGTATCTGTGAGTGTCTGTGGCAGCACGGCGCGGTGGTGTGCAGCGAGGCATCAGATGTACGATGTAGGGAATAGAGAGATGAATCCTGCTATGCTGAGCTCATTAAACCATAGGCAATTACTCTACCATGACAGAGCAATCAGTGAGCCCGAGTCCACACACATACACGTACACAGAAACCTGAAAGTGATTATAGTGACACAAAAGAGGAAAGAGAAACGACGGAAAAAAGAGAAATTTTATTGAAAAATGCAACCAAATAAATGAACATCATTCATTAGAATTGGACAGTTTTCCACAATAAAAAACACCTGCAATAAACACAATAAATGCGCTGTGTACTCATGCAAGTGAGCAGCCATGGTGTGCTCCACAGGTATCTTTGATGCTCCTGTTTTCAGCTTTCTACCCTTTTGAAAAGACTGCTTTTTCACTTTTTGCTCATCTAATCTCCTCACGACTGAATGGTAATTCAGTGAGTGAAGATAAAGGCAGACCGCCTCCTTTGCAAATGATCCATGCTTTTAGAGGTCATACGGAATCTTTTGTAATGACAAAAAGGCTTTTCTCTCATGACATTAAATCACCCCAGCTTCAAACCTTTACTTTTTTAAGAAAGATTTTTACCACTGAAGTGTTCTGAATTATCTTTTTTTACCTGAGAAAGCCAAAACTTTATTTTTTTATTGTTTTATTCTTTATATAATTTATTTGTTCCATTATTTATTTCTATTTATTTATAAAATTATTAATTTTATCTCTGGTTTGTTCTTTACAATTAAATTCATTAAGCAGTTAAACTGTTTCTTTTTCCACCCTGACATTGTTTGTTTGTTTTGTGTTAGTTGGAGCTTTGGAGATTCAGGCATATTCAGAAGTTGTTTTCCTGTAATATTTTACCTTTTAACATTTGTATTTTTAACAAAGTAACTGAGTGAATGTTGCAGAGATACAAAACCTCATATCTGCATTGGTAAAGTCCATGAGGGTCCGTTTAAAGGCCTACGAACCTGGTAAATGAAGGCCAGATATCTCCAAAATGGTACAATTGATGTTGGGTTGTGGTGCTTTTCACATATTATGCAAGAAAATCTCATATTTTGAACGAGTCTTTGCGAGAAGCCTATGATTTAGTTTGGTCTTGTGGCTGTACGCTTTTTTCACTCACTTGCATCCATTGATCTGTTTGCCTCAGATGTTGATCCCACAATATAAATCTTTGATTTTCTCTTGCAGACGTAGATCAGAGAGAGAGAGAGAGAGTCACATATGGAGTTTTGCAATTCTTGTGAAGGTTATCTAAGGCTTAAGTTGAACTAGAAAGCTCGGAACAAGCAACATGTCGTGCGCTGCACACAGCAACCAATTTCCACCTTTGTGTTTCTCACACCGACAAGCAGCGTCACAGTGGAGTCGATTGACTGGTGATTTGGAATTTGGGATCAGCAGTCAGTGGTGTTTCCCTCCTCCTTCAGGCAAAGCCATTGTTGGTGCAGGAGTTCCCAAATCAGCAGTCTAACCCAAAGTTTAGCTCAGCGGCCGCCCACCCCCAGCAAACATCATGATGTCTCAATAAGCATAGAGGAAGTGGTGTGCGCGTGTTTATGTGTGTGTCTTCGTGTATGAGTGTGTGCCTTTGCAGTACATCTGCCTGCAGGGCCTAAGCCGGCTCTAGTGCTTTGATTAGTCAGAGAGTGGCTTCCATGCTGCTTTGGAGAGGAAGAGAGCTCCGACATAAATGAGGCAAATATCCATTAATACTGAGCTTAGGGCAGGTGTTGACTGACTCTGCATGAGCATTAGATGTGTCACCGTGTGGGAGGGTACGATGTTTGCCAACTATTCTGGATAAAGACGCGATCACAATGAGATAAAAAGCAACAAGCAGCTTTGGTACTGATGCTACAACCAAGATATGAGATGTGTTTCCTGGGCAACAAGGAGGCAGCTGGAAGTACCAGAATACTACAATTGAACAAGTCAGATTCTCATTTCTAATGAAATAAAAGTATACAAAAAAAGAGAGTAAATGTCAAAAGTGAAAGTTGTTACTGTAAAGATTGATGCATTAACATGTAGGTGGTGTCTATAAATAATGCAACAATAATGATAGTCCTGCAAAGTGCAAGATTATAATCATAATAATAATAATGCTTATTCTAAATACTTATTTTGATCTTAAAATATATATCTTAAAAAATATATCTCATAAAATGAGTTGTTACTCAGACTTGACGATACCCTTTTTTTCTTGTAAAAATGGAAATACATGGTTTTTTTTGTTTAGATTAGAAAACTTTTGAGATTGAGTCACCGAAATGTCATTGTACCAAGCTAAAGCTAAAACAAGGCTGAGACATAAGATTTTGACACAACACTGAGTTGCATAAAATTACAAATATCCCTATTCTCTCTTTTATGAGCTAATATTTCTCTTTTCTGCATTTGTCTGCTCAGATTTTCATATTTGAGAACAACATCTACTACAGAGCGACAGTAGAAAGTAGAACTGTCCGTCTGGTTTCTACTGGAAAAGAGGGAGTCGTCTTCAACGGGCTGGCTGACTGGATGTATGAGGGTAAGAAACCGTTGAACACAAGTTCATATCTATTTAGATATACCACAAATCCGAATTGAAAAGTGTTGTCAAAACAATATCTCCATGTTGTAAAAGACAACAAAGCAGGTTTGTGAATTTCAAGTCTTTAGAGTGGGTCAGTTCAACAATGAGGTAATCACCATTCGGTCCATCTTTATCATGTTTTATATTAAATTACAGAGAAGAGCCCAAAACATCCATTGATGCCAAATATATCGGGATGAATTCAGGGTAAGTTGGTATAAAATAATACCCAACCCATAGAGAATTTGACAGGAAATTAAAAATGTCATATCTTAAAAAAAGAAATGGCTATTATGGTTGTGGTAAGAATTGCTTATTGCAAACTCTTTAAAACAAATAGTTCAGTGTTATTACATAACTTTAATGGACCCATTAAAAATTGAGTATAACAAGTAGCAACAAACATTTTAATTTCCCCGAAATTCAATAATTTGATCCAGATTTCCGTAAAACACATCTTGTTTTATGTGGCATCTGTGGAAACTTTTCAATAAATAATAAAACATTATAAAGACGATAGCACTGGTGGTTACTATAGAGTTTAAGAGGTTAATCAGAACTTTTTCAGCCTTTTGTAACTGCTTTACTGAATTATTAATGGGTTACTAATGTGAAAAGGCCCAATATGTTCATCTAAAGTCCTTAAGATAACGTTTAACTGTTTACCATGAAGTGGACTCAATAAACAAATAATTTACCAGTGCTTCAGGGGTGATCTCAGTCCTGTGTGTTTGTGTACATTGACACATAGGAGTTCACACATCTGGCTACAGTTCAGACTCCTCCTCCCTTTAGATTTCTTATAGATCGTCTTTAATTCATGTCTGCACCGCTGCAGTCTCACTCAGCTGCTACCACACAGCTGCTCTCTCAAATTATCACATATGTGCAACAGACATTTCCAATTCAGTCCCACTTGAAAATGACTTTGTTTGCTAACACGTTGCCACGTGCGATCCTAATATTACCACTCTGCATTAATTATCATTTTGTCATTTTTTTTTATTTGGAAAATTAAGATTTCTTCTGTTCTGTTTGTGATGTTATTATTAATTTGGCTCCATACTGGCTCCATGCAATGTAATTGATTTTGCAAATGGGTGAGACTGAAAATTTTGTGACATGAGCTGCTTCAAGGTTTGCTCTAATCATTTTTTCTTGATGATGATGATTTTTTTCTCATTTTCTTTCTTCATGAGATTATTTTTTGTTGTAGACATTAAATATCCCATGAAATAATTTATCCATTTACAATTCAAAAGAAAGCTTTGCCTTGCTCGCTTTTTGTAAAAGACACAATTGGAGTCTACATACTATTCAAAGTGTAATAGTGTGTAGCATATTCCTGATGTTTGGTACTGTAGGTGTGTATTTCATGGTCAGAATGCCATGAACGTGTTAATGTGCTAAAAATTTGTTAAACACCAGTAAATGAATTGGTAATTGAGTCCACTTTAAGGCAAACAGTTTAGGGTTATTGAAATGCCTTTACACATCACTAATCTATTATTACTCATTTAGTATACCAAGTAGAAAAAAGTAAAGTAGCAAGAAACCTGTTTTATTTCATAGCATTTGAAATTTCCCTTACAATTCTCTTTATTCCAGATGTGTTCATTTTAAACAGAATTTCCCAGAATGCATCCTAATATATTTGGTCTCTTTAGACGTATCATATTTAAGTTTGACCGATTTGTGGTTACCTCAGATGTTTCTCTTTTTCCATTCTGAAGTTTGGACAGCATTATATATATTCTGTCTGGATGGTCCAACGCTTTGAAGATGTATCCTGTAGATCTTATCAAACAGATTTTATTTTCACTATTACATCAAATGGAATTTTCAGAGAAGGCGTGATTGTATGTATGATATCATTTCATGTGAAACTAGAATGTCTCCTCCACCGGGGCTAAGCAGCCCTTCGATTATGACCCCTTCTCTCAATTGGGACATCATGGCCAAACAACAAATATCGATTCTATCAAAGTTGACAAAATTTCACTTGTGTTTAAGTGTCACCATCAGGTCAATTGAAGTTTCATATACATTTTTATCATCACTTTCTGTCAGGGTCACAATGCACAAGAGCCTGAGTTAGATTAGATTAGATTCAACTTTATTGTCATTGCACATGTCACAAGTACAAAGCAACGAAATGCAGTTAGCGTCTAACCAGAAGTGCATCAGCAGTTACTGTCTTTTCTGCCATGAAATGCCGCTCAGACTCCTTTGTTTAGTCCTTAAAATATTACACAGCTTATGGTATCCTTTGCTCAACATCATGGCCTTAAGCTATTGATAAATGTTTCGTTTCACGTTGCAGCGACTATACATCCAACACGTAAGTGGCCGGGATGTCGCATCATTTGTTTTCATTAGATTTTTACAGTATTTTATTTTGTCAAGCGAAAATGTATCCTCCTTTCGCGAGCGTGCAAACATGTCATATAAGTTTCAAAAATGTATTTGATACTTGTTGTGTACTTCAAGCATTTTCTATTCATGCACAAACTGATGTAAAATACCTCAACATCCACTCATCACAGTGGACTTGGGAAACAAAACAATCTTCTGCAACATGTTAAAAATATTTTATCCATCCGTTCGTCTTCCATCACTTATCTGAGTCTAAGTTACAGAGGTATCAGGATCAGCCGAGATGTTCTCCTATCCATGTTCTCCATCTCTCTCTGGGAGATTCTGAGCTTTTCCCAAGCTATGTAGTACACATAGTACATATCCCCAAATTTCTCCCTGAAGTCTACATATAAATCACCACCATCTCTTAAAACTTATACTGTCTCGCAAAAAGCTTGATGGCATTAGAATGAGAACTCGAACGTTAAATAGAACAGCACTGACAAGTCCTATGATCATGATTACAACAGGCTTTAGTCTCTGCGTTTGCAGTTGTAATATGACTCATGACCCAGCAACAGAAATGACAGAAAAATGATCAAGACTCCAAGGTTAAACTAAGTCATTTTTGCCTGAAAGTGGTGTGTAATATTGAATGTAGCTTCCCTAACCATAGATCTCTTCTGCCCCCTGTTGGACAAAGGTTGTGCATCACAAAACCTTACTGAAGTGTTGAAAACACAATTTAATGGTGGAGATGGGCGATTGATCAACATGATCTATTCAATACCAGGCGTCACTAACCTCTGGTGACTTCTGAAAGTGATGCTGAGCCAGAGATGAATATCTGTTTCTGCATCCTGCCAACACATTTCATACTGTCAAAGTTAAATATGAACCGATAGGGGACTGCTTTTTCCTCAGTGACACTGCATGAAATGGGCCATAAATTAGATTTGCTAGACCTACAGTATGTGTTCAAATGGTGACATACTGGAAATGCCTTTGTCTGGTTCATTACTTTAGATGTCTACACCTGTAATTTTTTTCTGGAGGGGCAAAAAATTGTATAAATATTTTTCATGCTAATTATTTACTGTGTTTTCCTTCTCCTCCTTTGTTCATTCAGTTTATTTAATCTGTATATGTCTGCGATTTTGTTCATTAAATCAGTAATATAGGTTGATTTGAATTCAATATCTGCTCATATTGCAGAAGAGATCCTGCAGTCACATATTGCCCATTGGTGGTCTCCAGATGGGCTGCGGCTAGCATACATGACTATCAACGACACCCTAGTGCCAAAGATGGAGGTGCCCATCTTCACCGGGTCGCCCTACCCGGGCAACTTGGAGTATCACTACCCTAAAGCAAGTCTGCAGCCACAGTCTGACATCTGTTGTTTACTCCAGCAAATTCAATATGTGCAATTATGTTAACGCTGTTGTTTGTTTAACCTGGAAGACAATCAGTAAAACAGCCCTTCGCTGACTCCAATTGAAATCCAATCTAATGGATCCGATTTCCTGTTGGCCTCGGCAGGCTGGGGAGGAGAACCCCGTAGTGCACCTGTCAGTCGTGAGTCTCAACGGTCCTCTGCACACCATGGTGATGAAGAAACCTGATGACCCTCGAATAGGGTGAGTGACAACCTGAAGAAGGTGTCTCATTGCGTGTGAAGTAATGAGGGCCAAAAATAGCCACATGGCATTTCCTTAAGGTAGTGGGGATAGAGGTTGTCACGGTCCTGATGTATTCTTGTCTTCTGGTCGTCCAGGAGGGAATATTATGTCACCATGGTGAAATGGGCCACAAGCACCAAACTGGCTGTCAACTGGCTGAACAGAGCTCAGAACAACTCCATCCTGACTCTGTGTGAGGCTACAACTGGAGTCTGCATTAAGGTAAAACAATCAGCAGTGCTAACACAAGTTGTCCCCAAAATGATGAGCCTTAAAAATAAATAAATATACTATATATATAGATATGGATATACTGTACATATAAATTTAACTCACATTTTTCATGCCACATTTTTATTGTAAAAGTAATTTGACTTTATGTTAGTTTTCGTATGCATGTCCTGGCATTATTCATAAATCATGGCTGACAAATTTCATTACGTCCACTTTTTTTTGACGAACGCGTTGCCAGGGTCACTCCAGCCCAGTAGGTGGCAGCATGCAGCGCATAAATGATAAACAGACATACAAAGAGGGGACTTCCAAGAAAAAAAGTCATAAATCTAGGAGGATGAACTCATAAATGCCCTGGAGCAGGAGAGTTGGGTGCAACTAGCAAACACAGGAGCCTGGATACAGGCTAAGGATTATCACTTAAATATTCATCAGTCAAGAGTGTGCTGTTATTTGGCAGTCTGAGGAAGGTTGTATTTGTATAAAAAGGTATGATTTTATTGTTTGCAGAAACATGAGGATGAGAGTGAGGGCTGGTTGCACAGACAGGTAAGCATGGAAAGCAATGGTTCCCTTTTTCCCTGTTGTCTTTCTTGTTGTTAAAAAGCAGATTATGTGCCTGTGTGTGCAAGTGTGTAGGAGCTTCAAACAAGATGTGCCAAAGCCCCACAGGCACATTTTAGGACACATAAGCTCACAGGTATTTTTCTCTCCCCAATGCAGAATGAAGCGCCGCTGTTTTCCCAAGATGGAAATAAGTTTTTCTTCACCAGAGCAATCCCTCAGGGTGGAAGAGGAAAGTTTTTCCATATCTCTATGTCGACCACGTTGGTAAATAAATGCAGAATTGTCCTTCTAAGATATGCCTGAGGGGGGTTTGACCATCCAGGGGTCATTTGTTTTGTTCTCTTCCAGCCTAACACGAGCACAGACATCCTTCAGTCCCTGACCTCTGGAGACTGGGACGTCACCAGCATCCTGGCTTACAGTCACGACAGAAACCTTATGTAAGGATATATGACGGCATATGCATCATTTTGACAGCCAGAAATTATTTTTGGCTGCAGAATCGTAAAACAGTAATATGAGCGTGTTTTACAGATATTTCCTGAGCACTGAGGATGACCCTAAACGACGACATTTGTACAGGTAGGACTCCAGGGGACATTTGTCTGCTGTATTTAACCCATCCTAACCATAAGGAGCATTAGGAACGTGCAGCCACAGTGTAGTGCCAGGGGACAAACTTGGTCATGGTTAACTGCAGGAGTATTAACTTAACACACATACATGTAGTGTTCCCCTTTAAAGGCTTGATCTTGGCCCCACGAGTACCCCTTCTGCAAATTTGTCATGTCTGCTTGCTCCAGACATTTGGGACACCAAGTGTACCGCAGAGGATTGTGTTGACAGTATGCATCTTGTGCTAACAAATGTGTATTTTCATGATGAAAATAACATCTGGAAGAATAGTCCAACAAATGACTGAAATATTTACACACAGAAATGATGAAAATGAAAAAAACTTTGTGCCCAGAAGTCACAGCAAATTTTATTTTTGTTGGTATATGACACCACATTATTATAGAAATATACCATTTTGTAATATACCAAATTATATATTTATATATCTTAAATATGCTCTTATTTTTATTTCAGTTCACATAAGGATGTCCTGTGTAAACATTTCCTGGATATAAAACCAAGGCTTCTTTATCTTTTCTTGGAAAAAATGCGTCAAAGTCTACCATACTTTCTTAATGAAAATATATATTTCATGGCAAAGATCTATAATATAGAAAATCCTCTCCGGTTCATTCTTCGCTCCATATTGCTGGAATACCTCACGTGTGTTCACTTGATGAAAACTGGGTACCAGGATTGAGAACCACAACTTAAAGTGTCTGTTAAGGGGTAAGGACACAAGGAATCCAAGGGCAAAACCAGGTAGTGGATAAACAACATTTACATTAATTTATTTATGTGTTGTACTTTTTATACTATACCTTCTCACAGTGCTGACACAATCCCTCCTTTCAACCGCCGCTGCCTGTCATGCGAGTTCAAGTGCGGCTATGTGGACGGCTCCTTCAGCCACAGAATGCAGTACTTCTTGCTCAACTGCAAAGGTGAGCGTGCTCTGTTGTATCAAGGCTCTTATGTTACGTTACCTGGCATATATGGAAGCTGCAGACAGCTTATTAAAGTAGTGATGAACTGCTTAGTGTCACCTTGAGTTTATATTGGGCTGGATAGTAGAAATTTACTTCATCCCACTGCTGGCTTCCTCCAATCAGCCACAGTAATAAATGTCTGACTTCAACCCAAGAAACTGCTACATCTGTCTTTTAGACCTTTTAGGCCTTTGTATTCAATGTTTCTCAAAGTGAAATAAGAGAAGCCAAGTGTTGTTTACTAGTTTGTGTTCCTCACATTTCCTTAGTGAGAGCCCCCCTCCCCCCCGGTACTTGGCTCCAACAAGGGGGCACAAAATTGTGGTTGCCATGGGAGTTGATTTGTATAAGGGGCTCACGCCTGAGCTGAAAATGGCCACTGGCTATCATTAATTGGCTCTTTGGAGCTCCATCATGAAATGATAAGCTGGGATTTATCTGATCCGCAACGGAAGGAAGTGGATTATTATCTGTAGAGCTGACTTGAGAGGGCCATTTCTGCTCACTGTTAAATGAAACTGACATGTTTCCCTTACAGGCAAGGACATGATGTCAGCAATCACTTTTAATGAGATTTCTGAGGCCTTTGAGCCATTTATGATGACATCAGATGGGACATTGGTGTAGCATGTAATATGGTGTGATATAGTCTAATAAAAAACAAAAGCATTATAATAGTAGTAATAATGACACATATGAATACTTTTTGCTACATTTACTGCGTTCCCGGTACCTGAATATTTCCATCACTTGTTGTTTGCAGGCCCTGATGTACCGAGTGTGTCCATCTATAACACCAACGACAAACTGAGTGAGTGCTGTCCTTCTACACCACCACGCACAATAAGTAGCATAACATGAAGTTTAGAAATGAGAAAGCTGTTTTCTCTTTGACTGCAGAGGTGTTTGACGTGGAGATCAACGACAGGGTGAACAACACGTACCACAACATGCAGATGCCCAGACTGGAGTATGAGACCATCACCATAGATGACTACAGTACGTATCCATTCTCATGTCACATTAACATTTACGCGTTAGGAAATGCCCATGAACATCCGTCCTGTCTGTTTCAGCTCTGACCATGCAGATTCTGAAGCCAGCTGGATTTACAGATTCGGCCCATTACCCCTTACTGCTGCTCGTGTAAGTACATGAATGGGTTCAGACCCAAAAGCTGCACCAAATAACAACAAATATTCTTGATTCAAGAGCTTTTTATTGTTAACTCAACCCATACATTCATGAATACACTGGAATGTAAATGACATTTTTATTTCACTGCCTTGCTCGCTCGAGAGCGGAAGGGAGGGAGAGAACGAGCGAGGGAGCGAGAGAACGAGCGAGCGAGGGAG